>CM076580.1:583247906-583492974 GCA_034641835.2 Pinus albicaulis | reverse complement strand
AAAAAAAAAAAAAAAAAAAAAAATATATATTTTTTTTGGGAAGGAAATTGGGAGGTGTGACATTTCCCTTGTCGAGTGGGCAGCCCTGGTTCTCTCCACTGCGGATCCTGGTCAAAAGGCCCGTCTCTCCCACTACGAATATAAATAGTGGTGCAATGGAAAAATCCCCATTGGAACAACCAAGCCCCCCGAAAATCCCTCACGGCCAGACAAATCAGAGCTTGTATGTATATATACAATTCTCTTCCTTCTCGTCTTGACATTTTTCTAATTTCATTACTCTCAGAAGAGTATTTTATGGCTGTGCCAGTGGGAGATCCATCATCTTTTAACGTGTATTTTATGGTGCATTTGAGTGCATCCATGAGAGCAGCTAATTTGATTCAAACAACACAATCCAGCAAAAGAATGAGTTTGTAAAGAAATACTGGTTTTGATTATAAGAATAGGGTTTATACATATACTCATGTTCTTAATGTGGCTTGGGAGGTCCATACTCTAGGCTCTACACTAGCACTAGCAGTAGCAATAACTGGCTTATAATTGAGAGAGCCCTAATATATTTCCTCTCCCTCCCTTTCAGGCTCCGAGGAAGGTGTTAGCAGAACAAAATCATAGAGAGCCTATATGAAGAGAGATTGCATGTTAATGTTTTTCAACCTACCCTTTAAAGTGTTTTCTTCCTGTTCTTCTCGCAAGAGCTGATTGGGAGATATACAATCTATATATGCTTACAATTTTTGCATCCTTTTGAGAGTCTGTGCTTAACTTTTCTTTTTTTGGGGAGTCTAAATTGGATGTAAAAATTATGGGTATTGATGATGAATGCAGTTACCTCAAAGGTGATAGTAACTAGGACTAGTCTGAAGCAAAGTCAAACTTGTATATTATATTAGACATGAGTGCAAGTGAGGTCCGAAGAATTTTTCTTCAATAGTCTCACCTGACTCAGGAGCATATTGTGCAGAAGACTTTGGACCAATTCGAGTATATATATATTACATTTGTGTCTCTGTAAGATTTATAAATATTTAGACCTGTTAATCTCGTATAGCTTGTCCTCCAATGAGTGCTAAAGAGTGAGTGATCTTTTTAATGGACACAAAATTTCAAACTTCTGAAGTATTTTTCTTGTTACTTTGCATTGGAGGTGTAAGAGCAAGGGCATCAAAAAGTTCGTTGCTTGCTCTTCTTGTTATTTCATTGCTAAACCATAACATTAATAAGTTATTGCATTGCTCAACCTTTTTTAGTACGTTATTAGTGATGTAGTCATTTTTTTTATGCATTATGAAAGTTAATGGTTGGTTGTCTTTAAAAAGTCTGACTTCTATAGAAGTAAATACAAGTTTTTTCAGGAAAATTATTTATCATACCAATGCATTTTGAAGGTCATGGAAGCATGAATTTTAATGTGGTTTAACATCTTTGTTATTCGTGCAATACTAAAATGGGAAATATACATGAAAACTACTGATTACAGTTTGTGAAAACCTCCATCATGTGAATTTTTTTTGAACATAGCTTAGTCTATATCATCCTGGGTTTGTCTTACACAAAATTAATTGCAACTGTATATTGAAAATATACCTCTTTTCAACTGAAGTGTTTTTTATCCCAGTTATTGTTTTTAATCTGTTATAGTACATATGGTTGAGTTCAGTCTAAATGTTCATTTTGGTCATACTTTTTCTATCTAGAATGTATCATGGCTTGGGCTAGCTTCTCTGACAGCTGGATTTGGACATCCATTATTTTTCCATTCATAGTTATTTACTGATATGAAGTGTACCTCTTTTCCAATGATTTGTGTTAGTGTGTTCAATACAATGTTTGATACATGCAACATTTTGGTTTTATTCCTATATGAATTTATTTTCTGCCGAGCAAGCTACCAAGCACTCTTTTTACTTCCTAGGGGATCTTAGTGATTTCCTTTTTCTCTGTTTGTCTAAGAAATATTTTATTTTCGAAAATTTGTCCTTTGTACTTCTAGGCATTCTTTTTCTCTTTTGATGGCAGAGTACTCTTTTTTTCTTCGAGGCAGTCCTTAGATATATATTTTTTAATTGTTATGTTTCGGGGAGGGGCTATCTGATTTTTACTTCAAGGCATTCTTTGGCAATGTGGAATGTATCATTTTCACTCATTTCTTTCTTGTATTTTGTTGTGTATCTTGAATTCTGTTAGAGTTTCAGGTGGGCTGTGAAAGTGAGAAGAATATGATTTATTTTATACTTGTCCTTGGGGGAAGCTCTTCTTCCTTCCCGAAGGCTCTTGCGTTGATGTTCTCTTGTTTTAAAAGAAAATGTTAGTTTAAATATAATTTACTAGACAATTTACTTGTCGAAAATTGAAATCAACAAGTTTTCTTCAATGTAGATTAATACTGTTTGGTAGAATTTTCTTAGTGATATATTAGTATGCTGCAATAATGAAATTTGTATCTAGTTAGAGTGTCTTTAGTATATATTATTGTTGTATGGTTCTTATATGTATTTTGGGGATGGGAATGATTGCAGGTGCCTTTTTGGTATTTGTATGGGAAAATTTGGTCCGTGAAATAATTAATGTGGAAGTGGTTGCCACGGTTTTGTTAAACTCTAGGTGGTGATTTAAAATTTATGATTTCTTTGAAGAATGGTTTTCTGAGAGATCAAACATAGTATAATGGGTCGTTTCTTTCCTTTGAATACCAACAAGGTAGTGTCATACATTTTACTGCCGGAGTGCAGGGTCTCCCTCAGCTGACTGTGAAAGCGTAGGGAAAGCTTAAGGCAAGTCGACTGCAAAAAAAGTAGGTTTGAGTATCCTTTAGCTGAATATGATAGGGTGGGATGTACTTTTGGCTGGAAGCGAAAGTGTGGGGTCTTCTTCCCTTCCTTTGATTTCCAAAGTGTGGGTTGTGCTTCTGATGACTGTCAATGTGTAGGGTGTTCTACAAAGGAACTGGTATTTTGGAGTCTTGTTTGTCAAGTAGTTTGACATTTTTATTTTATCTAGAAGTATCGAAAAATATTGTAAATCATTAAGTTAGAAAAGATGATTTGGATGGTCATCATTCATTTCAAGTGTTTCTATTTTTCATTCTTACTTGAACTCCCACTTTCCACTTCATGACACAAGAAGAATTATGAGAACAACAATGAGAATATATGTTATTCCATTTCCGAGTGGGTAGCCTTGGTTCTCTCCATTGCGGTTCCTATTCAAAAGGCCCATCTCTCCCACTACGCATATAAACAGTGGTCGAATGGAAAAATCCCCATCAGAACAACCAAGCCCCCCGAAAAGCCCTCACGGCTGACAAACTGGAGCTTGTATGTATATATACAATTCTCTTCCTTCTCATCTTGACATTTTTATAATTTCATTACTCTTAGAAGAGTATTTTACGGCCCTGCCAGTGGGATATCTGTTGAGCTCCAAAGATGCTCTTTCTTCCACCACATTCCACTCCATTTCCTTTGTCCATTATTAATCACAAGCTCAATAACTTTCTATGTTTTTATGATTTTGTCATTGTGGTAATTTTTGAACTAGATCTAGCTGCAGAATGTAGACATTCTATAGCTAGTTGCTGATTCTGTAGCTGTCTTCATGTATATGCAGGTTCCAGGTGTCATCTCAGAGGAAAACACATATGGTCATATTCCACATCATTCCCTCATCATTTTTTGCTCTCCACGAAGTTTGAACGGAATTCTGTAGGCGGTTATGTACGTGGGAACTCAAAGTGGGAGAGAGACTCCTAATAGGACAAGGACAGTCCAGATGCCCTTAATTATATTACGTGACCACCATCAGAGTCCTAGTTTGGTTTTTATTTGGAAAGAAAATTATCCCTAGGTTATCTCAAGACAGTTATGTAATTTTGTTACAAATATGGCTCGGGAAACAAAGGGACAAGGTTAGATTTTGTGGTTGATTGCTAGATTTCAGAAGTCTGAAAACACTCTATTTTTCAAGTAATTTCTCTTTAATGAAAGAAGCATCACTTCCTTGAAAGCGTTGAGTCAATCTTGAAGTAGATTTCGTGCTACTCCGGTGGCAGAGGGCCCCTGCTACCTGAGCATCCTTGTTTATACGGTTTAGATAAGTATTTTAGTCTCGTTTTCATTTCTAGCTTAGGCAAGTTTCTGAAGTTTATGTTCATACTTGTTTACATTAATTATCACAGCTAGACTTACTCTTATAAACTCTTCCAAAATATCATCACGATGAATAAGGCATAGTTGTGGTATTGTAGGTTTTAGTTGCATTTCCTTTCGAATTTTATGATTTATGCTTGTTTACCCTAAGTGTCACAGCCGGTCTTACTCTTACAAACTCTTCTGAAACATCATTAAAAATAAATGAGAAACAGTTGTGGTGTCTTAGATTCTAGTTGTATTTGCTTTCAATCTTATGTTTATGTTCAATTGCATTGAATAATACAGCCAGACTTGTTTTATAAACTCTTCCAAAATATCATTCCTATTGAACGAGATGGGCTGTAGAATTCCATAGACTAGTTGCATGTTAATTTAGTTATAGCACTCCGGAGGTTGACTGCATTTAGTTCAGCTCTGTCACTACATTTCCAGTTTGATAATGGCATTTTAGTTTAACTCTGTTCACTGTAATTCAACTAGATTAGAAGCACTCTAGTTCAGTCTCAGTTCATTTTGTTTCAAGGAAAGATTAATGGCATTCTAGTTTAAGTGTAGTCACTGCATTTTAAAATTGATAGACCACTTTCTAGCCTAGTGTTATCCATTGTGTTTCAAGTAGTGCTAGTTGTCAAAATTAGTCTCTCGACCTTCATTATTTACAAATTAATTTTGTTCTGAATTTATATTGATACATCATCACATGAACAGGGGTCAGTAATATTAATTTAAGGCTTCGATCACTCTGCAAATCTTTTACAAATTCACCTACAGCCTTTTTCCCAAGCATTATTTTAGAAAATCTCAAAACTTATGAATAAGGCCTAGAAGTGATAAGTCAAGTTGCAGAATAGGGTAACTTCAGCATCATAGGTTAATCTAGAATAGAAACCTTACTGTGTTACAAATAATCATTTTTTAATATTGTGAGTTGATTTTTTATTTAGGAGAACTTCATTTACACTTAACTTGTCCATTTCTCAAGCTCTTCCAACACACCTTTACTGAATGAATTGGATAAGTTCAAGCTCATGTTGTGATTTATTTTATTGCAATGAAGTCATTATCAAGCTTTGCATTTTTTTTTTGTCATCCATAGTTTAGGCTTTGTTCTGTTTTAGTATAACCATCCACTTCTCTTTTCCAACATTTAGCTCTTTTTCTTTTGAACATAAAACCATAAAACAAAAAACATCATAAAACACTAAACACAACGTAGTGAGAAAAAAATACCTAGGCACATATAGTGCACCACACTTCAGCAGTTTACCAACCCTAGTTGACAATTAATGAACTCAATTTAGAAACACTAGGTTGAGCACAAACATTTTGGCGCCGTTGCCGGGGAAGTGTAACTAGGTAGCCTTGTTTCTTAACTTCCAAAAACAATGATATGCATAGAGAGAGAGACTCAAGGGGTAGATTCATAAGAAGCAGAAGTTTGATTCCTAGAACACCACTTGTTTAACCTAGACCAAGATCCAGTACACCTCCAACTCAGACCCACATTCCATCCTTTACTGATCCTAGACTTCCAGAAGACTTGAGATCAGATATTCCATTAGAAAGACCTTCCACTTCATCCAATGAACCTGTCTTACGAGAAGATTCAAGGAACCTTGCTAGAGATACAAACTTTTCCACTTCCACAGAAGAATCAACTATGGCAGAAGAAGGGGGAGGAGGAGTCTTTAATGGAGAACACACATTATTTGGAGGGGGTAGAGGTAGAGGTAGAGGAGAAGGAGGTAGAGTTGCAGAAGGAGAAGGAGGTAGAGGAAGAGGTAGAAGAGAAGTGGGAAGCTCTTTTAGGTTTCCTATAGTAGATGAAGAAACCAATACAACTATGAAAAAAATTTCACCCTCTGTCCTTCCAAACTTCTATGGACTTAAAACTGAAGATCCTGAAACCTTCCTATTTGAATTTGAAGTCCTATGGAGAACTTATGACTACTTACAAGATGCTCAAAAAATTAAACTATTTCCTTCAACATTGAAAGGAGCAGCATTGAAGTGGTTTATGAGTTTGATCAACAGTTCTATTAGGACATGGGACGACATGAAACAAGCATTTCTAGAGAGGTATTTGGATTATTGTATGCCAATCAATCATAAGGAGGAAGTGTTTAAGATGTTACAAAAAGAAGATGAAAACCTGGAAGATTTGTTGGAGAGATTTCATTACAACATTAAAAGAGAAAAAATGGAGAACTTAGACCAAGACACCTTAAAATCTCTCTTGTTGAAGACAATTAGGGATGAATGGTTGGATATCCTTAACATTATGGGAAAAGGGGATATATCTCAGCTCACATTACCTGAAATATCTGAGTTATGTATCAACCTTTCAAGAGGGAAATCCAAAATGTAATATCTCGGATGAGATATTTTAACTAAAATGCAGAAAAATACTGAATACCACAATTTTCCATAAAATAATCATTTATTCAACAGAAGATTGCCATGTAAAATTAAAAGAGAGGAAACACTGCAATCCAATACCATATAGAACAGAAGAAAAATCTCAGCTTTTATTATAGATAATAAACAGGGGTTTACATCTAGATCTGACCCAAGAAGAGCTGAGATAGAAAACTGGCCACCAAGATAAGCTGCTGAACGGCACTGGCCACAAACTGAACTGCTGCACTTTCCCTCCGGCAATAGCTGACACTGAACCCACTGAAATTATGAAGCCCAAGTTGAAGATCTGAATGATCCTCACACCAAACTCTGAAGCTCTGTGAAACTCCTAAGTGAAGTCTCCTCAAAAGTATTGGGTTTCCGTCCAATACTCACAAATCACCCGAGGGTTTCCGTCCTGGGGCTACTGCATGAAGTAGAGAACCACGTCCTCAAACCTCTCATATACAAGCAAATGATATACTCCAAAGATGTCTCCCAATGGTCTCCTCCCTTCCTTTATAGATCCCTTGGAGCCTTCTAGAGCATTATTTTATTATTATTTTATTTATGGAGCACTTTTCCCTTTTATTAAAATATTATAAAATATTCCCTTTTAATGCAGAAAAGGGTAAATCATAACATGCTCTCACAACATCAATCTTCGTTTCAACTGAAACATCATGGTCTCCTTGGTTAGTTCCAATGAGCTATTACACTAAGGTGTTCCATCGTGTATTCCTCCCGGAATGCCACCTTGAGCATAATCGGCTGAGCTAAGCCCATAAATAACTCAAAATTCTGAAAGTTATCGGAATGCATCGAAACGAAAGCCAAAATACTCGGATGATGGAATATATCAAGCGAATTCTTCCGAACACCATGGGAACTCCTCAAAATTCCTCCGAAAAGCTCCTGAGCCCATTGATAGCACCGATCTGTACATGTGACCTGTCTGCTCCTAACTCTGGAAGTCCCTCCTAGCCCTGTCATGAATGATACCAAAAATGGGAATATTACAGACCTCCTGCCCCAATATTGCTTGCCCTCAAGCAATCGAAATATGTGGACCACTCTGTTGGCCTGCCGCATCTCAGACCCAATGCCTGGATCCCATACCAACCTTTGGGTGCTGCTATGCACCTGTGGCAAACCTCTCGGAATAGATCCCTCAGTGTCGGGATCCCAAACTGATCTCTCTCTGTCCCAGACAACAAACAATCCTCCCGGATCCCAACGCCACCATGGCCAATCATCGCCCCAGTCCCACGGCTAAGGCTGTGCACTGTCTCTAGCTATATCTGATGCTCTCAGAGGTGAAGACCACCCAGAAGCATTAATGCTCCCAGGCTCCTGTTTTGTTGTACCTGTAACTGCATATGATGCCCCACCAACTGCATACCAACTCATCACCTCTCTCCAATCCAAGTCCTGACTCAATCCCATGCTGATCCTGTTCTTCTGGAGTCGGGAAGGAGTCCTGAAGTAACGACAACCGGTGCCCTCCTGCCAACTGGAATCTGTAACATCTACTATGTCTAAGGGCCCCTGCTCCACTGTGCTCGCCACGAAAAATACCTTACCATCAAGAGGGTACCAACTCATGATCTCCCGCCAGTCCATCCTGGAAGAAGAATCCAATGTAGCAACAACCACACAGGGAACACGCCCAGGGTGTTGCTTCCAGCCTGTAATCAACTCCCATTGCTCTGCCATGTCTACCAATGGAAACTGCCTGTAGAAGGAAGCCCCTCTCTCTATAGTGGGCCAAAGTGGGCAAGACATGCTGCAAGCCCCATCGATGTACTCCTGAAGAGTACTACTCATCGAAAGTACTACAGCTCGGCCGACTGCATGTACATCTATCTGTACCTCATCAATGTGTCGGCCCAAAGATGGATGCTCCACCATCTCCAACAACTCATCCCTCTCATCGAGAACGTAAAACTCCTGTTGTCCCCTAGCTCCCTGCAGAACTATCCCATCGACCTCCAAAGTCTCTAGAGGATATGGATCTGCAACTGGTGTCTGTGCATCTGATTGCTCCTCCTCAAAGTTTGACCCCAATGTTAGCTGCATATCCATCATAGGCTCAATGTGGGTGCCCATATGGATCTCACCCAAGGGAATGTCATGCCTGATGTCCATAGTATCCTCCTCTGCTGATTCAGGCTCCATCATATGTTTCTCTAGCTGAATCATCACAAGTGACTCATCACCCAGAGTATCACCTATACAGTCCCCTGACTGCTCACCCTGCACACCAGAACACAGCTCTGGTCTACCGTCATCATCATCTCTACATGGCTGCTCTCGCTTCCCAGAAGCATCCTCATATGATCCCATGGACTCATCTGAAGAAGAGTCCTCATCCTGGCATACAGAAGGAACGTCTACCTGATCTACCTCTGCCACCTCATCTGCATCTCTCAAACATGAGTGATCAGGCCCCCAAGGTTCTTTGCAAATAAAGAAAAGTCCCTTCCTCCTCAGCTCATTTCTGCTGCCTGACCCACCAAACTTGAGTAGCTCCTCCCTGGTCAACTGTCTCCTGAATAGCCCAATATTATGTTCAACTAGCCCTTGGGCTAGCACATAAGTAGCAGGTGAGACCAACTGCTTTCTCCTCCAAATGCCCAACAATCGAGTCTGTAACTCTCGGCTAATGGTCCCATGGTCTCTCATACATGATGACAAAATGGACTGCATGTGTGCTGTGATAGTATCAAGATGATGTCTCCTAATGCTGAAGAAGCATTGGAACATCTACAGTGTCAAGCCATCACACTCAAGATCGATCATGACCTCATAAGTCTAGGTCATATCCATGACTTCTAGAACCTTAACCTTCCTCCCAAATGTAGAGCCTGCACAAGTGTCCAAATCCTGAAAGGTTCCTACTATCAATCTGAAAATTATTTTCATAATATCATCATTGTAGGGAGGGAAGGGTGCTGTTATCCTCAAGATATCGCTGAAACAAGAGGAAACTATCAGTTGGACTCTCTCACTTGGATGTTCCAAGAATCTGGCTTGTATCAATGCAAGCATAGATGGCTTCAAAGCCCAATTCAAACACCAATCAGATTGTTGTACCTTTGAAAGACAGGATTCCAGCTTCTCTAACATGGGCAAGTCATTCCCTAATCTTCCACTCTTCAAGTCCATCCCAAGTGCATAAATCCAATCTCCCACTTCTTCGTCCTTTTGTAGGTTCCTCGGATGCTCTTGTTGGAGCAAATTATGTACCTTCTTGGAGAAGGGTCTGCTGTTCTGTTTTGTTCTCTGGTCTCCTGCTGCACGGTGGTTTAAGGAACGAACGTCTATTTTTATTTTCATCAATCTGTTTAGAAGTCCCTCCATGGTTCAACTAAGGATAAAATCACTGTTTTTCTGAGTTATTAATTTTCCCTTCCAGTCAAGATTTTGATCAAACCTTTCATATACATGCTGCTGTATGTATGAGCTATACAAAATTTCTCCTCAAAAGAAATATTATAGGGAGATTTCAACCATTAATGAGGCTTCAAAATGGGGTAATCTTCCTAAACTCAGAGACAGATTTATTCTAGTTGATGATAGTATTTTGAGGAAAGATAACAATATGGCATACAGTAAAGTATGGAAATTTTGAACCTGGTTATGTAGCTTGTGGAGAACCCATCAACTGGAGAGTGCATACCAGCAGTAGTAATAAATAAGCTCGTCTCCTATTTGAGGACAACACAAACAATTAGGAATTCAAGCTTAGTTTCCAATCAGAAATTCTTTTGGCTTGGCACGCTCAGCACATAGTGATAACCCATGGCTCTGTCCCGTCCAAGAAAATCGACTTATCTATACCCAGAGAAGACCCACTGCAAATAAATGAGCTCAATGACAGAGTAACAATGATTGCGGTCTCTTAACTAAGGCAACTAGGAAGGCCTTCTGATTGACAGTGCATTTTCTCAGCTGTTCTCCCCACTAGAAGGAATCGGTCTCTAAAGTTGTTGACATAGCAACCTTGTTTTTCATCGGAGAATGCTCCTCACACGCTGAATACGTCCCCAACACCCAAAAGTGATTACGCTTGCTGGTGCATGCAATTAAGCTTCCAAAATCTGCAGCCTTCGTCCAATTAATTCACTGTGTATTACCCTCTCGGCAATGGGAAATTATACACCCATAGTGTTCCTCAACACACGTAGTCGGCTTCCAAAATAAAAAGGAATTCCACTCTTTGATCACGCCAGACCCTGTAATATGCCAAACGGCTTTCCCCTCGAATTTCCTGGAACCAACCCCACGGAATTTGAGTGCATTGTCAGCCAATCAACGGTTGGACAGATTTGTCGGCATCATACTTTAATGGTGTCTTCTTTTCTGAGAATGTTCAATCGCCAAAATCACCGTTCACACGCTGGCTATGAAAGATACATCCTCAATCGCTCACCAGAGCAATAGACGGGTGATTCGACTTTAGTTTACGCATTGACTGTGGCGGCTCCAGCAATTTAATATTGGCCCGATGCTTGAATTCGTTCCCACAGCGATCACAATGGCTCAATTGAAATTTTGCACAACTCTCGACTCTGTCAATTGCAGAATTTCCGCTGGCTTCAAATGCTAAGGAAGATGGCTTTCAACCTGGGCCACATCAAATCCGTAGCTCCTGCAATGAGTAATCGGCCCCAGTACTTGACGGCTCAGTTAAATTTCGTAAATTTTTTTTTTTTTTTCCTTAAAATCCGTCTCCAATGATTTAGCAACCCATAACACTTTGCGTCGCTCGTTAATTCATATAGCGTGTTTTCTGGCTCCACGCAGACTCTGTATAATTCCACGCATTTATGGATTTTATGGCAGTACGCCCAGCGACTGAGCGGCTCAACTAGCCGACACTTCATGCATCGTATTATTATTGCGGCTCCACTACAGTCGTCTACCCTTCTGAGGTTCGACGTCTTTGATCTCTGCTCTTACCCACACGAATATGATTGTTGTTGCCTTTGCTTCTGGCACCATTGTAATTCGACCCTTTCAATATCAGAAAACCCACGTTGTCTTGGTGATGCCTTTGACATTGAAGATTGGGGTGGTGACCACACTTAGAAACTATTTACACCCCCTGCAACTCTTCGACGACATTCAATTCCTATTAAGATCTGCCTTTTGAAACAAAATCTCGGCCTTAATAAATATTGAGCACATATTCAAACGCTGCACAAATAATAGAATGGCCTCCACAAATAACTCACTACAGGAAATGGAATGCGGTCCCCACTTGTGCGTTGCTTTCGGAGGCTGAAGCATTAATTTGTCAAATGATTATTAATCCAACATGCAAAATCAGAATAAAATGTGGTTACCCTTATGCAGGAGAGAGTTCATAGAACATATAAGATAATTTTCTCCAGAATTATCACAATGAGCAAGAACTTCAAATTTCTTCAAAATAAAACCCTTTGAACTCTCTCTGAAGCTGAACTATAATAAGATCTGAAATCCTCCAATTGAAACCCCGCGGCTGAGCCAAGACCAAGGCTCTGATACCACTGTAATATCCCGGATGGGATATTTTAACTAAAATGCAGAAAAATACTGAATACCACAATTTGCCGTAAAATAATCATTCATTCAACAAAAGATTGCCATGTAAAATTAAAAGACAGGAAACACTGCAATCCAATACCATATAGAACAGAAGAAAAATCTCAGCTTTTATTATAGATAATAAACAGGGGTTTACATCTAGATCTGACCCAAGAAGATCTGAGATAGAAAACTGGCCACCAAGATAAGCTGCTGAACGGCGCTGGCCACAAACTGAACTGCTGCACTCTCCCTCCAGCAACAACTGACACTGAACCCACTGAAATGATGAAGCCCAAGTTGAAGATCTGAATGTTCCTCACACCAAACTCTGAAGCTCTGTGAAACTCCTAAGTGAAGTCTCCTCAAAATTATTGGGTTTCCGTCCAATACTCACAAATCACCCGAGGGTTTCCGTCTTGGGGCTACTGCATGAAGTAGAGAACCACGTCCTCAAACCTCTCATATACAAGCAAATGATATACTCCAAAGATGTCTCCCAATGGTCTCCTCCCTTCCTTTTATAGATCCCTTGGAGCCTTCTAGAGCATTATTTTATTATTATTTTATTTATGGAGCACTTTTCCCTTTTATTAAAATATTATAAAATATTCTCTTTTAATGCAGAAAAGGGTAAATCGGCTACCACACCTCCTCCGGTCACTGAAATCTCTGTCTAACTATCCCATCGTGTAGGTCTCCTCGTCCCGGTTCCAATCAGCTATTACACTAAGGTGTTCCATCGTGTATTCCTCCCAGAATGCCACCTTGAGCATAATCGGCTGAGTTAAGCCCGTAAATAACTCAAAATTCCGAAAGTTATCGGAATGCATCGAAACGAAAGCCAAACTACTCGGATGATGGAATATATCAAGCGAATGCTTCCGAACACCATGGGAACTCCTCAAAATTCCTCCGAAAATCTCCTGATCCCACTGATACCACCAATCTGTACATGTGACTTGTCTGCTCCTAACTCTGGAAGTCCCTCCTAGCCCTGTCATGGAGGATACCAAAAATGGGAATATTACACAAAACTGTAAAAGGTCCAAGAGACCCTGCTCTTGCAAGTGCAAGTAAGTCTACTTCCTATGGGGTGAGAAAGAGATAGGCATGGTTTGATGTTCTGTGGCACTGACACCAGGGAGCCCTGAAGAACAAATAGACACCTGTTGCAGAAATGAAGCAAAGCTCTGATGCCTTAGCAATCTTTTGTCCCAAATGTAGAAGGAAGCATGCCTTGAGAGAATGTCCTTTGGATGCAAAATTTGTATAGACTTTTGTAATTTTTTCAGAAAAATATGAGACCAAGAGTTGTCCTTCACTTCATGGTCTTAAAGTTGTCTTTCAAGAGGAAACTCCTACAAATTCCACAGAATCTCTCAATTTTGTCTCTAGAAGGCCTTGGAAAGGACCTCAAACACAAGGATTCCATGATCAAATGTGTAACCAACCTCCACCAAATTGGAATTCTTGGCAGCAACCTTGGACCCAATTTCAAAATCAATCTCAAGCTTGGGCACATTAAGCACAAAATCCATATGGAAGATTCTCTCAGTACTATCAGTATCCACCATCCTATCAACCATACCCACATTTTTCTCCTCAAAGTCCTCAACAAAATCCTCAACAGAATCCTCAGAACCCACAACATCAAAATCAACCACTTCCATTACCATTTCCTCAGAAATCAAATCAGTTGCTTGCTCAACCCATACTAAACCCCAACAATAAAAATCCTCAGAATACATACATGATAGAAGGAAAACAGTTTCCAATTTATTTAATCACTCCTCTAGACCTTAGTGATGTTCAACTTAGGTCTGGAAGAATACTTGAAAAGAGGAAACCTTCTGTGATCATACAAGAACAAGACAACTCTGAGGAAGATTCTCTATGGGAAAATAAAAGTCTTGAAGAAGACACATCTTTTCAGGACCCAAACATTGAAAAATCAAAACAAAAAGAACCAATCATTTCAACTCCTGTATTAGAGCAGCCATCAACATCCACTTCTACACCTCCCCTTCCAGAAAGATTACAAATTTATAGGGGTGTATAAAAACAAATTATGGTGCCTAATTATGATTTCCTAGATGAGCTGAGAAATTTTTGCATTAAGATTCAATTATTACAAGCTATCAAGGAAATTCCAATTTTAGCAAAGACAATAAAGGAGATGAGCATGAAGAAAACAAGAAAAAGAATAAGAGAGACAAAGAAAATTCAACTGGCAGGAAAAATAGCAAACATTATGATGGGTAAGATTGCTATTCCAAAGTATCTAGACCCAGGAAATCCAGTTGTTAAAATTCACATCAATGGAATTGAGATCCAAAAAACACTCATTGATTTAGGAGCAGCAATCAATATCATGAGTAGACAAATAATGGATAAACTGAAACTTCCTAATCTTCTTTTTACACCCACATTATTACAATTAGCAGACAGATCTGTGATCAAACCTGATGGGGTAATGGAAGACATTCCAGTGTCCCTAGATTCTTGGGAGTACCCTGTGGATTTCATGATCCTAACTCCTAAGAATAATCTAGGAGGGCATCCTATTATATTAGGAAGACCTTGGTTAGATATAGTTGATGCTTTCATTAGTTGTAGATCCAGTGATATGTACATCTCCGATGGTAGTTCAACTAAGAAATTCACTTTGTATCCTCTAGCAAGGACAATTACATATTTAGATGATATTCAATGGATAGAGGATGAAGAAGACTTACAACCTCTCTTCACAATTTCAGAAATTAGTTAAGATAGTCAAATTCTGAATACTTTAGAAAATTTTGAATCCTCTTCGGAATACAAACATGAACAATTTCAAGAAGAATCCAACATTGAGTTTTTGTCATCAAGACAGATGTCTCTTTATTCTATGGATAAATTTGGCAACTCTATAATTGAGATATTTCCAGGGAAAACTTTGAACATAAACAAGAACCTAGAAAAATCTCAACAAGAAGAGTTAGTCAAGATATTACAGAGACATTCTTCTACATATGAATGGGAGTACAGTGATATGAAAGGGATAAGCCCCAATAATTTCACTCATCACATCTACATAGAGAAAAATTGTAAACCAACCAGACAACCTCAAAGACGGATGAATCCAAATCTTAGGGAGATTGTTAAAGAAGAATTGTAGAAATTGTTGAATGTCAACTTTATCTATCCTATTTCAGATAGTCAGTGGGTTTCTCCTTTGGTAATTGTGCCAAAGAAAAGTGGTAAATGGATGGTATGTGTTGACTACCGAGAATTAAATAAATCAACTCTCAAAGATCATTTTCCCCTACCTTTCATAGATCAGGTGTTAGATACCTTAGCTAGCAAAAAGTACTTCTCATTTCTAGATGGGTTTAGTGGTTATAATCAAATTCAAGTAGCACTTGAGGATCAAGACAAAACCACATTTACCTGTCCTTGGGGTACCTATGCTTACCGAGTATTGCCATTTGTATTATGCAATGCACTTGCAACATTTCAAAGGGCAGTATTAGGAATCTTTTCACATCTAATACATGACTGTGTAGAGGTATATATGGATGATTTCACAGTTTATGGAAACACATTTGAAGAAGCCTTAGCAAACTTGGAAAAAGTTTTAAAAAGATGTAAAGAAGAAAATCTTTCACTTAGTCATGACAAGTTTTTTATGATGTTTACTGAAGGAATTGTTTTAGGACATCACATTTCAGGGGATGGGATTAGAGTTGATGAGTCAAAATTTGAAGTCATCTCTAACTTATCTATTCCAAGTTGTCAAAAAGATGTTAGGAGTTTTCTAGGATTTACAGGCTATTATCTAAGATTTATAGAAAAATTCACCAAGATAGCATCTCCACTCTTCAAATTACTTACCAAAGATTGTGAATTCAAATCGAATTCTGATTGCCAGTTAGCCTTTGAGACCCTAAAAACAAAAATTTTTGAAGCACATATTTTAAGGGGACCTAACTGGAAGTTACCTTTTCATATTTCAACAGATGCCTCTGATACAGCTCTAGGAGTAGTATTGGGACAAAAAGATATGATTCCTTATGCCATCTATTATACTAGTAAAAATTTGAATCCTTCAAAGTTAAACTATACTGTAACTGAAAAGGAGTTTTTAGCTGTTGTTCATGCCATAAAAAAATTCAGACACTGTATAACAGGCTATGAAACTTTTGTTCACACAGATCACTCTGCAATTAGATATTTAATGAACAAATCAATTACTAATGGTAGATTCATAATATGGTTATTGCTTTTACAAGAATTCAACATTACTATTCTAGATAGGCCAGGTAAACAAAACACATTAGCTGATTTCCTATCTAGACTCCAAAACATCAAAGATGACACTCCAGTTGAAGATCAATTTCCTGATGAATATATTTTTTCAATTTCTACCCAAACTCCTTGGTTTGCTGATATTGCTAATTATTTAGTTTCAGGAAAATTTCCTTCAATAATGAATGCAAGAGACAAAAGAAAAATCATTTATGACAGTGAAAAATATTCATGGGTTGCTAATGAGTTGTACAAGACAAGTCCAGATTTTATCATTAGGAGATGTGTTCGAGAAGATGAGATGCCTGAGATTCTCAAAGCATGTCATGATGAACCTTGTGGCAGACACTTTGCTGATAAGAGGAGAACTTATAAGGTCCTTCATTTAGGATATTATTGGCCATCCCTTTTTAAAGATGGTAAAGATTATGTCAAAAGGTGTGACAGTTGCCAAAGGGTAGGGAAACCTTCTCCTTCATGTGAGATGCCATTGTAGCCTCAGGTACATATTGAACCTTTTGAAAAACAGCCTTTGGATTTTGTAGGACCTATTAGTCCTCCATCAAGACAAAAGAAATATATATTAGTTTGTATAGATTATGTTACCAAATGGGTAGAGTCCAAGCCATTACTTTTTGCTACTGAAGCATCTGTAGTTAATTTTATTTTTGAGGATATTTTTACTCCTTTTGGTGTCCCAAGGGACATTGTTACAGATCAAGGAGCTCAATTCACATCAAGGCTAGTGGAACAATTGATGGAGAGGTACAAAATCAGACACAGAAAATCTACTCCCTATCATCCACAAGCAAATGGCCAAGTGGAATTTACTAATAAGGTCATTGAAGGGATCCTAACAAATAATGTTCATTTACATAGAAGATATTGGGCAGATAGGCTTCCTGAAGCCTTATGGGCCTATCGAACTACATGGAGAAGCACAACAGGTCATACTCCTTATGAACTTGTTTATGGAAAAGAAGTTTTGCTTCCCGTAGAGTTCCAGATTCAAACTTTCAAAATGGCAGTTCAACTAGGACTTGATCTAACAGAGGCACAAAAGCACAGATTGGAGAAGATTAATGAATTGGATGAAATAAGACAAGATGCAGTTCAGAAAACAAGTATAGTCCAACAACAAAGGACTATATGGCATGATAATTAAATCAAAGAAAATAAGTTCAAAGAAGGTGACTGGGCTCTCCTGTTTGATTCAAAGTTCAAATATTTTCAAGGTAAATTCCAAACACATTGGCTTGGGCCATATGAAATTGTGAAATTTTTTGACAATGGAGCAATAAAACTCAGGACAATAGATGAAGAAGAGGTCACTTTTCTTGTGAATGGTCATAGATTGAAGTTGTATCATAAGCCACTTTCAAGAGAGTAATTTGTCAAGAAGTTCCGGGAAAACAGTGATGTGAAGTTGATGAAGAAGAATCTTTCTTCTTCATCAACTTAATTGAATTTTCTGAAGTCATTTTATTGAATATATATATATATATATAAACATGAAAACTAATCACTAATTAGTATGTTTATACAGAAAAGGTAGAGTGAAAATCAGAATCTTTCTGACACTTTAGCTTTTCAAATTTGTTTTTCTGCAAGCAGTTGTTACAAAATCATAAGTGCAAATCAATTTCACTTATGGTCCATTTCATTTCATTCATCCATACTTCATTTCATTCATTCATCCATACTCCATTTCATTCATTCATACACACTCCATTCATTTCACTCCATGGTCCACCTCATTTCCATTCTAGATTTTTAAAGTTTGATGTCTTTCTGCAATTGAATAATACATATCATGAATTGCATGCCACTTCTCATACTTCATTCCATTTCATAAGTTGTGATCCATCCCACTCCATTATTTACTTCATTCGTATTCCATTACACCATATTTCATTATCCATCTTCACTCATTCCATACAACATTCCACTCATGCTCCAAACCATTCCATTTCATGTTTCAAGTTCTCTACAGGTACATTCTGCAATCAATCAGACATTCTGCAGCTAGTCAGACATTCTGCAGCCAGACAGACATTTTGTAGCCAGAGATTCTGAAGGCACTGTCTAGTAATCACCTGATCTTCAATAAAATGATCCTGCATATCCATGACAACAAGAAAAATCAAGAAGGTTATGAAGACTCAAAAATTAATGATTTTCAGGAGAGAACAAAGCATATGAAGAACAAAAAAAATAAAATCAGAGGAAAGGCAAAGGTAAAAGTTATGTTTATAATGACATATCATGAAAGATTTTAGTATAGTTAAGTTATGAATAATTCAAAAAAAAAAAATATTTAATTTTGTTGATCATGCCTAACAAACCTCCCGTAGAAAATTTGGATAAAACTTGTTCTATTCTGCCATTTCAAAACCCATATCCGATCATCATTTAAAAATCTAAACGGCTAAAGTGCTGAAGTGATTGGATTAGCCACGTCATTAGACCAAATCATTTAATGATGATTTTCAATTTGTTACAAAATATCTCCACGGTCTTTTCTTCCGTGATATATTTCAACTCATATACATCATCCTCACCTCATCATATTCATTCCATAACCACTCCATATCACTCTTTCCCGTAGCCAATTTTTAACCATTCCGGTCTGTGAAACAGAGGCATCTCTGTAACAACCATTGTCACCGTGAATAGAGGAGCAACAATTTGAAGGTTGGAAAGAGGAGTTATGGGTCTTATAGTGAGGACTAAACTGGTTGGCACTAAGTACTTGGAAGGTTATCCCCAAATCAAGGAAATGTTGCAGCAAGAAGGGTGGCTGCAATTCTTTGAAAAATTCAGTGGGTTTCACAAAGAGGTGACCAAAACGTTTGTAAGATATTTCAATGGAGCTGAGGTCGAGATAGGATATATCAAATTCACCGTTACTGAGGCCTTCATTGCAGAAGCAATGGAATTTCCCAGACAAGGAGAAAGGTGGTTCAAGAATAGAGAATTTCATAACGAAGGATGGAAGCAGATGCTCAAGTCACCAGGTATGGATGTTACCATTTTAAAAAAGGGTATCCCTAGCTCTGCACTAAAGAACAAATGGAGGAACATGTTGCTTATCTTGCAAAAATTCATCACTTGTGAAGGAAGATATGGTACTTTCTATGTTTATCATATTCGGTTGATAATGCATTTCCTAGAAGAAGAACTCAATTTTCCCTTTTTCTTGCTTCATAGTTTAAAGAAAATGGCCTCAAGTGTTCAAAAGAGAATTCAATTTCTGGAAAAAACCTTATACCACCATGGTTTAGTCAAAATTTTGATTGAACATCATTTGAGAAAAATGGGAGATAATTGGGAAGAATTCTTAGTGAGAAATCACTTTGAAGAACCGAAGGAACCTCCACTTGAAGACAAACCTACAAAAAGAAGCAGAAAATGGAAAAATTCCAAAATTGAAACTGGTAAAACAATACAAGAAAGCAGTGAAGAAATTATTTCTGAGAAATTGGCTCAGCTTAAGAAGCAGCTTAATAAAGAGAGGATAATAAAAAAAATTTCCAGAGAGAAACGAGAAGGGCCATCTCAACCGAGAAGCAGCCACAGAATTAGAGGGATACTAAAGAAAAAAAAGGTTAAGCAAACTGGAGTCATAAACATAGAGGATGAAGAAACACCTACTGAGGATGATTTTGATGAAGGAGCTTCTGAAATAGACCCAGCACAGCAAGAAATTTACAATTATGTTGAGACATTAGAGAAAAGAGCTTCAGAAGGAAGAGATACAACTCCTAGTCCACCAAAATCTGCAGTTGATATCCTAAGGAGGGATAAATATGAGTTAGAAATACTAAAAATACATATCAAGAATGAGAATGAAATTCTGAGAGAGCAAGTTAAACTGAAAACTGATATGAATTCAACTCTGTCTCTACAAATGCAAAAGTTACACAAGGCCAGTGAAAAATTGAAGAAGAGAAATAAAAATTTAACCAGGGCACTCACAAATTTGAGATTCAAGTTAGTCATAAGGAAGCCCAGAAGGCCTTTGAATACCAGGCAAAGAAGAAGAAGAGGCTTGTATGTCCTTGCAGAGGTCTCAGAGTTCATGGAATAGTTGCATGAGGACATGCAAGAATCTAGCAGTGGGGGTATGTTGAGCTCCAAAGATGTTCTTTCTTCCACCACATTCCACTCCATTTCCTTTGTCCATTATTAATCACAGGCTCAAATGATCAGTAGAATTGGTTAAAATTTCTTTAAGAATATGTATCATGACTAACTTTCTATGTTTTTATGATTTTGTCATTGTAGTACTTTTTGAACTAGATCTAGCTACAGAATGCAGACATTCTGTAGCTAGTTTCCGATTCTGCAGCTGTCTTCATGTCTACGCAGGTTCCAGGTGTCATCTCAGAGGAAAACACATATTTTCGTATTCCACATCCTTCCTTCATCATTTTTTGCTCTCCACAAAGTTTGAACGAAATTCTGTAGGCGGTTATGTACGTGGGAACTCAAACTGGGAGAGAGACTCCTAATAGGACAAGGATAGTCCAGATGTCCTTAATTATATTACGTGACCACCATCAGAGTCCTAGTTTGGTTTTTATTTGGAAAGATAATTATCCCTAGGTTATATCAAGACAATTATGTAATTTTGTTACAAATATGGCTCGGGAAACCGAGGGACAAGGTTAGATTTTGTGGTTGATTGCTAGATTTCAGAAGTCCAAAAACACTCTGTTTTTGAAGTAATTTCTCCTTAATGAAATAAGCATCACTTCCTTGAAAGTGTTCAGTCAATCTTGAAGTAGATTTCGTGCTACTCCGGTGGTAGAGGGCCCATACTACCTGAGCAGCCTTGTTTATACAGTTTAGATAAGTATTTTAGTCTCGTTTTCATTTCTAGCTTAGGCAAGTTTCTGAAGTTTATGTTCATACTTGTTTACATTAATTATCACAGCTAGACTTACTCTTATAAACTCTTCCAAAATATCATCACGATGAATAAGGAATAGCTGTGGTATTGTAGGTTTTAGTTGCATTTCCTTTCGAATTTCATGATTTATGCTTGTTTACACTAAGTGTCACAGTCGGTCTTACTCTTACAAACTCTTCCAAAACATCATTAACAATGAATGAGAAACAGCTGTGGTGTCTTAGATTCTAGTTGTATTTTCTTTCAATATTATGTTTATGTTCAGTTTCATTGAATAATACAGCCAGACTTGTTTTACAAACTCTTCCAAAATATCATTCCTATTGAACGAAATGGGCTATATAATTCCATAGACTAGTTGCATGTTAATTTAGTTATAGCACTCCGGAGGTTGATTACATTTAGTTCAGCTTTGTCACTACATTTCCAGTTTGATAATGGCATTTTATTTTAACTCTGTTCACCGTACTTTAAGTAGATTAGAAGCACTCTAGTTCAGTCTCAGTTCATTTTGTTTCAAGAAAAGATTAATGGCATTCTAGTTTAAGTGTAGTCTCTGCATTTTAAAATTGATAGACCGCTTTCTAGCCTAGTGTTATCCATTGTGTTTCAAGTAGTGATAGTTGTCAAAATTAGTCTCTCGGCCTTCATTATTTAAAAATTAATATTGTTCTGAATTTATATTGATACATCATCACATGAACATGGGTCAGTAATATTAGTTTAAGGCTTTGATCACTCTGAAAATCTTTTACAAATTCACCTACAACCTTTTTCCCAAGAATTATTTTAGAAAATCTCAAAACTTATGAATAAGGCCTAGAAGTGATAAGTCAAGTTGTAGAATAGGGTAACTTCAGCATCATAGGTTAATCTAGAATAGAAACCTTACTGTGTTACAAATAATCATTTTGTAATATTGTGAGTTGATTGTTTATTTAGGAGAACTTCATTTACACTTAACTTGTCCATTTCTCAAGCTCTTCCAACACACCTTTAATGAATGAATTGGATAAGTTCAAGCTCATGTTGTGATTTATTTTCTTGCAATGAATTCATTATCAAGATTTGCATTTGTTGTTTGTCATCCATAGTTTAGGCTTTCTTCTGTTTTAGTATAACCACCCACATCTCTTTTCCAACATTTAGCTCTTTTTCTTTTGAACATAAAACCATAAAACAAAAAACATCATAAAAAACTAAACACAACGTAGTGAGAAGCAAATACCTAGGCACATATAGTGCACCACACTTCAGCAGTTTACTAACCCTGGTTGACAATTAATGAACTCAATTTAGAAACACTAGGTTGAGCACAAACAATATCCATCACCATTTAACATGTATTTTACGGTGCATCTGAGTGCATCCATGAGAGAAGCTAATTTTATTTAAACAACCCAATCCAACAAAAGAATGATTTTGTACGGAAATATTGGTTTTGATTATAAGAGTAGGGTTCAGACATATACTCATGTTCTTATCATGGCTTGGGAGGTCCATACTCTGGACTCTGCACTAGCGCTAGTAGTAGTAATAACTGGCTTATAATTGAGCGAGCCCTAATAGATTTCCTCTCCCTCCCTTTCAAGCTTCGAGGAAGGTGTTAGCAGAAAAAAATCATAGAGAGCCTATATGAAGAGAGATTGCATGTTAATGTTGTTCAACCTACCCTTTAAAGTGTTTTCTTCGTGCTCCTCTCGCAAGAGTTGATTGGGAGATATACAATCTATATATTCTTACAATTTTTGCTAACTTTTGGGAGTATACGCTTAACTTTTCTTTTTTGGGGGAGTCTAAATTGGATGTAAAAATTATGGGTATTGATGATGAATGCATTTACCTCAAAGGTGACAGTAACTATGACTAGTCTGAAGTAAAGCCAAACTTGTATATTAGATTATACATGAGCGCAAGTGAGGTCCGAAGAGTTTTTCTTGAACAGTCTTGCCTGACTCAGGAGCATATTGCGCAGAAGACTTTGGACCAAGTCAAGTATATATATATTACATTTGTGTCTCTCTAAGATGTATAAATATCCCGACTTGTTAACCTCGTATAGCTTTTCCTCCAACAATTGCTAAAGAGCGAGTGATATTTTTAATGGACACAAAATTTCAAACTTCTAAAGTATTTTTCTTGTTACTTTGCATTGGAGGCGTAAGAGAAAGGGCATCAAAAAGTCTGCTTCTTGCTCTTCTTGTTATTGCATTGCTCAACCAGAACATTAATAAGTTATTGCATTGCTCAACCTTTTTTTGTACGTTATTAGTGATGCAGCCATTGTTTTTATGCATTATGAAAGTTACTGGTTGGTTGTCTTTAAAAAGTATAACTTCTATAGAAGTAAATGCAAGTTTTGTCAGGAAAATAATTTATCATAGCAATGCATTTTGAAGGTCACGGAAGCATGAATTTTAATGTGGTTTAACATCTTTGTTATTCATGCAATACTAAAATGGGAAATATACATGAAAGCTACTGATTAGATTTTGTGAAAAACTCCATCATGTGAATTTTTTTTGAACATAGCTTAGTCTATATCATCCTGGGTTTGTCTTACACAAAATTAATTGCAACTGTATATTGAAAATATACCTCTTTTGAACTGAAGTGTTGTTGATCCCAGTTATTGTTTTTAATATGTTATAGTGCTTATGGTTGAGTTCAGTCCAAATGTTCCTTTTGGTCATACTTTTTTTATCCAGAATGTATCATGGCTTCGGATAGCTTCTCTGACAGCTGGATTTGGACATCCATTATTTTTTCATTCACAGTTATTTACTGATATGAAGTGTACCTCTTATCCAATGATTTGTGTCAGTGTGTTTAATACAATGTTTGATACATGCAACATTTTGGTTTTATTCCTATATGAGTTTATTCTCTGCTGAGCAAGTTACCAAGCACAATTTTTACTTTCGAGGGGATCTTAGTGATTTCCTTTGTCTCCGTTTCTCTAAGAAATATTTTATTTTCAAAAAATTTTGCTTTGTACTTCGAGGCGTTATTTTGGTTTTTTGATGGCAGGACACTTTTTTTTGCTTCGGGGCAGTCCTTAGATATATATATTTTTAATTGTTTTGTTTCGAGGAGGGGCTATATGATTTTTACTTCAAGAAATTCTTTGGAAATGTGGAATGTATCATTTTCACTCGTTTCTTTGTTGTATTTTATTGTGTATCTTGAATTCTGTTAGAGTTTCAGGTGGGTTTTGAAATTGATAAGAATATGATTTCCTTTATACTTGTCCTTGGGGGAAGTTCTTCTTCCTTCTTGAAGGTTCCTGTGTTGATGTTCTCTTTTTTTCAAAGAAAATGTTAGTTTAAAGATAATTACTAGATATTTTATTTGTTGAATGTTTAAATCAACAAGTTTTGTTCAATGTAGTTTAATACTATTTGGTAGAATTTTCTTAGTGATATATCAGTATGCTCCAATATTACAATTTTTATCTAGTTAGTGTGGCTTTAGTATATATAATTGTTTTATGGTTCTTCTATGTGTTTTGGGGATGGGAATGATTGCAGGTGCCTTTTTGGTATTTGTATGGGAAAATTTGCTCCCTGAAATAATTAATGTGGAATTGGTTGCCACGGTTTTGTTAAACTCCAAGTGGTGATTTAAAATTTATGATTTCTTTGAGGAATGGTTTTCTGAGAGATCATACATAGTATAATGGGTCATTTATTTCCTTTGAAGACCAAGAGGGTAGTGTCATAAATTTTACTGCCGGAGTGCAGGGTGTCCCTCAGTTGACTGCGAAAGCATAGGGAAAGCTTAAGTCAGGTCGACTGCAAAAAAAGTAGGTTTGAGTATCCTTTAGCTGACTATGATAGGGTGGGATGTTCTTTTGGTTGGCAGCGAAAGTGTTGGGTGTTATTCCCTTCCTTTGATCTCCAAAATGTAGTTTGTGCTTTTGATGGATGTCAATGTGTAGGGTATTCTAAAAAGGAATTGGTATTTTGGAGTCTTGTTTGTCAGGCAGTTTTACATTTTTATTTAATCAAGAAGTACTAAAAAATATTGTAAATTATTAAGTTAGAAAAGATGATTTGGATGGTCATCATTAATTTCAAGTGTTGCTATTTTTCATTCTTACTTGAACTCCCACTTTCCACTGCACGACACAAGAAGAATTATGGGAACGATAATGAGAATATATGTTATTCCCTTGCCGAGTGGGAAGCCCTGGTTCTCTCCACTGCGGATCTTGTTCAAAAGGCCCATCTCTCCCACTACACATACAAACAGTAGTGAAATGGAAAAATCCCCATCGCAACACCCAAGCCCCCCGAAAAGCCCTCACAGCCAGAAAAACTAGAGCTTGTATGTATATATAAAATTCTCTTCCTTCTCATCTTGACATTTTTATAATTTCATTACTCTCAAAAGAATATTTTAAGGCCCTGCCAGTGGGAGATTCATCAGCTTTTAACGTGTATTTTACGGTGCATTTGACTGTGTCCATGAGAGAAGCTAATTTGATTCAAACAACCCAGTCCAGCAAAAGAATGAGTTTGTTCAGAAATACTGGTTTTGATTATAAGAACAGGGTTCATACATATACTAATGTTCTTAATGTCGCTTGGGAGGTCTATACTCTGAACTCTGCACTAGCACTAGCAATAGCAATGACTGGCTTATAATTGAGAGAGCCCTAATAGATTGCCTCTCCCTCCCTTTCAAGCTTCGAGGAAGGTGTTAGCAGAACAAAATCATAGAGAGCCTATATGAAGAGAGATTGCATGTTAATTTTGTTCAACCTACCCTTTAAAGTGTTTTCTTCCTGTTCTTCTTGCAAGAGTTGATTCGGAGATATACAATCTATATATGTTTACAATTTTTGCTTCCTTTTGGGAGTCCATGCTTAAATTTTCTTTTTTGGGGAGTCTAAATTGGATGTCAAAATTATGGTTATTGATGATGAATGCAGTTACCTCAAAGGTGACAGTAACTAGGACTAGTCCAAAGCAACGCCAAACTTGTATATTAGATTAGACATGAGCGCAGGTGAGGTCCGAAAAGTTTTTCTTCAATAGTCTCACTTGACTCAGGAGCATATTGTGCAGAATACTTTGGACCAAGTCGAGTATATATATATATATATTACATTTGTGTCTCTGTAAGATGTATAAACATCCAGACCTGTTAACCTCGTATAGCTTGTCCTCCAATGAGTGCTAATGAGCGAGTGATATTTTTAATGGACAGAAAATTTCAAACTTCTAAAGTATTTTTCTTGTTACTTTGCATTGGAAGCGTAAGAGCAAGGGCATCAAAAAGTTTGTTGCTTGCTCTTCTTGTTACAATTCATAAAAGCTTGCTTATGCTCATTATCATTAGGTCTCCTATAATTGAAATTTAGCTCTATGTTTTGAAGCAACCTTGTCTTTCATGCTATATGATGTAAGTTTAGAATGGCAACAATACTTCTGATAGTATAAGATAAATGCATCCGAATGGCCAGTCCCTGACTAAGACATGTTTAGCTGCATTCTGTCATTAGTAAAATCTTGTCTACAATAGAATTTGACATTGATGCTTCTATTAAGTCTTTTTATATTTCAATCCACTAGACTTGGATTTGTAGGTAAATAGACTGATAAAAAATATGGCTGAATTAACTGCTCTTTTTAGTATACTAACGACCTCCAAATTACATTTCATCAGGCCAATATATGTCTCCACACAATCCTGATGAGGGGCCATATCTAACTGGTTGGAGGGTGCAGTAGTGGGAAAGTTCACGTCAACAGGTTACGCTGCATCCCATTTTTGAAAATTCTAATACAAATTTTGGTGGAAAAGCACCAATGAAAACAATATGGACCACCAAAGTAAATAAGAGCATATCTCCAATAAAAGACTTCAAAGGTTCTTGACCCCTTGCTACACTTAAAAAATTTTCAACATCCCAAACATCGGTAGATTCAAATGGTGGAAATAGTGACAAATTCAACTCTGACCTGGCTAATCAACACAGTGACGTAAGGGTGCTAGAAAAAATTGTCTTTTCAAGTCATGGAGGGGAGGTTTCTTTTGCTTTTCAGCATGACGATGTTCATTTATTCTCTGGTAGTAGCTTTAATCTCATAGATTACTACTGTTCCACAGTTGGGGTTTCTGTTGCCCTACCAAATTTCTCTTCTACTAGCTGTTGCCTGGCCTCTATTTGGCATGATAACAGCAAGGATTGCACTGTTCTGAAGATTCTATGTATTCTACCTCCTGCTAGTCAAAGTAGTCAAGGGAAAGCTAATGCAGTTTCCGGGGAATGAGCTATAGCGGACAGGTATGAAGTTGATTTTTCTTGTCATCTTGCTACATCTCTGTATTTATATTGTGGTTTATTTCACTAGCCTACGGTTTGACTATTCTTATCCATTACCAGATTTTGGTGGGGCCTCTCAGTTGGAGTTGATTGGTGGGATGTTGTTGGTTGTGCACAAAGTGCAGCTGAACATGACATAGGTAGAATTAATGTACATTATCAAAAGGAAATCAGTTATGTGTTGGTGAATTAAGTGATGATGGGAAGCCTCTTATGTTAACAAGCCTTTGTGACTCATTTGTATTCATTCAAACTGCAAAATGGGAGGAATACTCACAGACTACTATATTATAAATCCAAGTAGATTTTTTGATGAAAATGTTGTTTCTGCAATTGGAATATGTGTTCAAAGGTCCCCATCTGTGGTTTCACCCTCAGCTTTGATAACAAGTTTAAAATGAGTTTTTGGCATCTATTGATTCCAAGGACGTAGCTTGAAATTTGGTTGAACATATTACATCACAGTGTTCCTCTTTTCATGGTCAGTTCCTATAGATGTTTTGTATATTATGTTGGTAACACATGGTACAATTTTTTTTGAAGGATATTAGGCAATAATATGATCCCCCCAATCATCCCTTGTTCAAGATAAATGGAGTTAAGTTTTCCTATCAACAAATTTTAATATTAACATTGGCCAAAGTATGAAGCTACAGATATGACGTTCACAATAGAGATATCCATTGCTTTGTGGAAGAATTCTCACACGGTGTGCCTAAGGGAGAAAGTTGTGTCAGAGTATTTCGAAGCAAATATATTAATCTCCAAAATTATTTAAGATGGGGCATTCAAGTCTTTAGCAAACGTGTCGATAAGCGCTCCTATGGTGCTTTTAGGAAATGGGATATCAATTGCATATAGGTTGACAAATGGGTCGATAATTTATGAAATTGATTGATTATGGCTTCGAATATAGAGAACTGCAATTTATTTTTGAAGCTTATCATCTGCCCAGGGATGCTCGATCAGGAGCTGATGAAGATATTTGTAGAATGGAACAGAGGATGATTAGGTTAGTGGAGAAATGGACCAAGAAAAGACACGAAGGGTCCATATATTTCACCAAAGACCAAGATCAAGAGTGGAGATAATATTATTGCATTCTCATGAGATAGGAAGAAGTTTTTGTGTTAGTGGACTCGAGGCCAAAATTTTAAGGATTAAAAATTCTTCACAGATTGTTGACATAATATCTCAACTATACATATACTCATTATAAATGTAATTTCCTACATCATGCATGAAGTTACCATATTTTTCCTTGGATTTATCTTTGTTTTATCTAACAAAATGGTTTATTCAAGATTTGGTATAGCTTGTGTGGCCATGGTTACTCATGGATCTCTTGTTATATTATTGAAATGTTGTGAAGCATATAAGTTCATGAGAGAGTTCAAATGGATTCTATTTTCTCAAATGATGAGTTAAACATGATGATGAAATTTTCTTTATAAATTGAATACTTTGAGAAAACTAGGTTGTTTTAACCCCATGTTCATAATAGACCTTGGAGATCGGGTCAAACGACTAACACTCCCAAAGTTTATCACCCTTATTAAAAATGTGTTTGTTTATGCCAACACGACTTCAAAAGGGTGAAGTAGGACAATTTACACAATCACACAGGCCTGAGTATGATCAAAAAATTCATTTCTTATCTCAAAGTGTAAGTGATGATGGGAAGCCTCTTATGTTAAAAAACCTTTGTGACTCATTTGTATTCATTCAAACTGCAAAATGCGAGGAATACTCACAGACTACTAAATTATAGATCCAAGTAGAAATTTTGATGCAAATGTTGTTTCTGCAATTGGAATATGTGTTCAAAGGTCCCCATCTGTGGTTTGAACCTGTTTGATAACAACTTGAAAATGAGTTCTTGGCATCTATTGATTCCAAGGATGTAGGTGGAAATTTGGTTGAACATATTACATCACAGTGTTCCTCTTTTCATGGTTAGTTCATATAGATGTTTTGTATATTATGTTGGTAACACATGGTACAATTGTTCTTGTTATAGTATTGAAATGTTGTGAAGCATATAAGTTCATGAGAGAGTTCAACTGGATTCTATTTTCTCAAATGATAAGTTGAACATGATGATGAAATTTTCTTTAGAAATTGATACTTTCAGAAAACTAGGTTTTTTTAACCCCATCTTCATAATATACATTGGATATCGGGTCAAACAACTAACACTCCCAAAGTTTATCACCCTTATGAAAAATGTGTTTGTTTATGCCAACACGACTTCAAAAGGGTGAAGTAGGACAAGTTACACAATCACACAGGCCTAAGTATGATCAAAAAATGCATTTCTTATCTCAAAGCGTAAGTGATGATGGTGTTAGTTCCCAAACCCACCTTAGGCTGAAATAGGGCAGAAGAAGGACAACAACAAACCACGCTCAGCCTCGTAGCTAGCCCTACGAGGATAGGAGAGGGCTCTCTCCCGTCAATCTCGGCAAAAGATGTCCAATAGGGCCTGAGATGACTTATAATGCATACTTATTTTAGGCTAGTAAATAAATAGGAAAGAAGTATTTTGATTTTTAGGCTCGATTTTCTGGGCTGTATGGGACCAAGGAACAACATGAGTAGAGACGTTAAATCAAAGACACAGATTATTTCGTGAGGCAAGACAGGCAGTAAGTCTAGCAATTAGATTTGAAATAATATGAAATGAAAAGATTGTTAAGAGGGTGAAAAGGGCATAAATACATGAATCCTTTTCAACTGAAGAAAAATTTGAACGTGAAACACTTTCCCAAGGTAGAGCAGTAAACTGAATTCTACCTTTCTTACTTAAAAGCATTCAACTGGAAATGATTTTTAATGAACTGTGAAACATAACGGAATACATATGAAACAGAAAGAAAATACATTTGCTAAACTCACACCACAAGAATCTCATGAATCAGAGCTATATCATTTTATTATTTCTCTGCCAAAGCTGTACAGTGAAGCTCAGTGTTTTTCTTGTCACATGTTTCCCAGAACTCTGCCCCCCCTTTAAAAATGATTTCCTATACAATAAATAGACTCAGATGGTGAAAACAGATCGACCCAAATAAGGAATCATTTAATCATCATGAACCAACAAGACTGAAAAGCCAATCATCTTTTCTGAAGGCAAACTAATGCTCCACTTGAATTTCTCTAATGACCAATTAAAAGACAAAATCTGGAGCGTAGACCCTTTGAATTGCAATTGAAGACAAAAATAGGAAATATTTTCCTATATTTTTTCTGTGGTAGGTTTTCTGCGTTTTAATTTTAGTTTTGACTGTTCGCTTTCCCTTTTTCCGCTTGAAAAAACCATTTTTAATAAAAATAGCTATTAAACTAAAATTCTGCCTCACTTGAGAACCTTCTGAATGGATTCCGGAGTCATAGCACATAACATATCTGGCTTGATCAACACTTTTGGAATTATCTAATGGGATTAACCATGATGATCAGAGGTTTTAAAGTGCTGCTCAAAAGGAAGCATTCAATTGCGAAGTCAATGTAATTCTGAATTGTGCAGATGATAAAATATTTTAGATGTCCGACACGATAACTAATCCATGCTTTTCTACCAAAAGTTGTTCACTTAATGTGATCATCCAAAGACGCATTCTGTCTAAAGAAATGGCACGAAAAACTTATAAACTTTAAGTTGGGAGCCATTGCAAATAGCAAACTGGGCGAACAAGAACTTTTCTTGTCTCCTCACAAACCTGCTAGATATATATTCATAGAAAAAGGGAGATGAAACCTATAGTTAATGAATAGAGTCATATGAAATTTCAGGTACTTTCACAGATCAGTAGATGTCACTAAAGGTTTGCTGTCAAATTTGGCTATTCTAGCTTCCACCGGTATTACGGCAATCTCTGTTCGCAATTTGTTTAATTCCTTCATCCTCTTTTCTTCCAATTTCATATGTTTCTTGCAGAGCATTTTTTTATGAATTAACAGCCTTGTCCTCCCCGACGAATGCATACACCATCCGAAAATTCCCAATTACCTTTTCAGAAATCTCCCCCGGCCTTTAATATAAGCCAATCGACTCCGACTCATAAGACCGATCACAGCAAAGGCATACAGCCCCCTTGCAAGTGCTATCAAAGGAACAATCGCCAACGCGACCAGACTGAATTTCCACACCGTCGAGAAACCCACTGCGAACCCAACAACGAATCGGCTGATGAAGTGAAAAAATTCCCAACCTTCTCAGAAATGGCATCCTGCACTATAATAACGTCGTTGGTGATTGCAGACACCACCTCCCCACTTGTGGCATCAGTGTCAAAGAAACTAACGTTCTGATTCAGCATGGCCCTCATGTATGCTAGGCGCATGCGAGTAGCCTTCCGCTCTCCAGTTTACATCCAACAAGCCACCTCAGTCCATGACGAGATCAGAACTACAGCTGCAGTTCTATCCAATTCGAAAAACTTGCTTAAGAGCCAACGAAAATGAATTTTTTTTTATTTTGTTCGTAGCTGTGATGAATTTTCGTTTTTGAGGCTCTCTGCGTCACGCGCACTCCCAGTGCGCCGTGCCTGGTGAGTGCATCACACCTGGTGTAAAATTGCACTATGGAAAACGTCCATGTGCACCGCGTCGCTCCTATGCGCCGCGCTCTTATCCAATGCACCGCGTACTCTGTTTCAACACAATTTTGACCTTTAAACTTCGTTTCACCCATCCAACTGAATTTTCCATGGTTTCTATGGCTCTAGCTGTCCTTGGTATGTCCATGAATTAATGAAAACATCTTCAGGGCAATGGATTTCGATTTTGACTTAGCAAACCCATTATTTAAAGTTTGACACTTTCTCATAACATATATTTTGCTTTCCTCTTTGATTTTCGAATTGATGATGAATCTCATGGTAATTTTTGCAGGGATGACTGATTTTGGATTTCGACAAAAGATCAAGAGAAGCTGCATGTGAACATCTTCAACTGAAAAATCTATGGCAATCATTTCAAAAGACGAAAAGACGACTTTTTCTTCAAAATAGGGTTTTGAAGAAAAGTCATAGTCTAGCAATATGACGTTGAGATTTCTGGAATAAACACTAATTTAAAACTTCCCTCTGACCTGCTGGAAAAAAACCCTAGACCTAAAAGACCTAAAAATTTTAAATAACTTTTTGCTGACCAAGATATTAGAACAAGACTGCAAATGACTTAAAATTGATTTAATAAATTTCGATGAACAGACCTGAGCCAACAGGTACGAATCATGAGGGGTAATGACTCCCAGGAATTTTTCGTCAGATTATGGCATGCCCCTAGTGGAATGCAACTGAGTGAAACGAGCGAGACACATAAAAATGAAATGCAAAAAGAGTTTTTGATCTCTGACGGAGGACTGACAAGACCGACTCTAACAGATGGGAAGCCTCTTATGTTAACAAACCTTTGTGACTCATTTGTATTCATTCAAACTAAAAAATGGGAGGAATACACACAGACTACTATATTATAAATCCAAGTAGAAATTTTGATGCAAATGTTGTTTCTGTAATTGGAATATGTGTTCAAAGGTCCCCATCTATGGTTTGAACTTGTTTGATAACAACTTCAAAATGATTTTTTGGCATCTATTGATTCCAAGGACGTAGGTGGAAATTTGGTTGAACATATTATGTCATAGTGCTCCTTTTTTCATGGTTAGTTCATATAGATGTTTTGTATATTATGTTGGTAACACATGGTACAATTGTTTTTGAAGGATATTAGGCAAAAATACGATCTCCCCAATCATCCCTTGTTCAAGATAAATGGAGCTAAGCTTTCCTATCAACAAATTTTAAGATTAACATTGACCAGAGTATGAAGCTACATATATGATGTTGACAATAGAGATATCCCTTGCTTTGTGGAAGAATTCTCACACAGTGTGGCTAAGGGAGAAAGTTGTGTTAGAGTATTTCTAAGAAAATATATTAATCTCCAAAATTATTTAAGATGGGGCATTCATGTCTTTGGCAAACGTGTTGATAAGCACTCCTATGGTGATTTTAAGAAACGGGATATCAATTGCATGAAAAGTTGTTACATTTTGGTAACATGTCATAATTTTATTTATTTGTTTGCACTATGTTCAACCATTATCAACCAAATATATACATTTTCCATAAATGCATATAGGTTGACAAATGGGTTGAGAATTTATGAAATTGGTTGATGATGGCTTGGAATATAGAGACGGAATAGTCTGGAGCTGCCGCCATGGAGTCACTGCAATGTCTTGGTGCACAATTTTGAACCCCACAATACCTAAAATTTCAATTCAGAATAAATCATAACCTAAGAATTTGGAATTGGAAATATGAACAATACCTGAAATTTCAATCCAGAAGAAATATAGTTTCAATCAAGATACCCAATTCTGTAATCGTCCAGTCAATGCTATTGTTGTTGTTGAAGGGAAAATGATCTGGAATAAGCCCTGGAAAACCTATGTAATTAAAAATGTGTGCAAGGCATATATCTTCTGTCTAGACCATCGTCATATCAGTAACACACAAAATTTTTTCAGGGGTTTTCACATTACAGTCCCCTAGCCAATTAAATGATTCAGAATTGCTCTCTTGGAAGTCAATAATATCCTTATTTTTATCATTAGGGTTCATGGACTGATCACAGCTATTTTGGGAAGAAACTGAACTAAAAGGAATTTTGGGTGATAAAACAGGATTCATGATTACACTCATTTTTGAAGGCCTTACCAGCTTTTGAATTCCATAAACCCTTAGAGCGATTACCGATAAATTTTCTATGGATTGTTGTGAATTTAAAGAGGATTTTGCTTGCCATTACCTTCACGAGTTCAGGGAATGCAGGGATTCGAACTTGGGTTCTCCATTGTTTAGGGCTTTGTACAAGACTTAACAGATTATTGTAACGGAAGCGGCAACAACAAGAAAAGATAGCAGAAATTCAAAAGAAATGTGTATGTGCTGTTGTTCTCGTGCTGTCTCTATTTATTTGTGTGTAGTTGTAGTCCGGAATGGGAAGTTTATTTCAAACCAGAGATGATGATGATGATGAGGTTCTACGCGTGCAAGTCCTACAACAAGAAGTATTCTTCATTTCAAGCTCTGGGTGGCCATAGGGAAAGGTGCCACTACAAGTCCAAGTCCATCTTTCCCACAGTGCAAACTGATGGGGGTTTCAAAGAAGAAGTAGTTCATCGGCCCATCAATGGGCCATCTGTTGAGATTTATAAGAAGAGTTTGTGCACTAAGAATAAGAAAGTTAGGGTGCATGAATGCCCTGTGTGTCATAGAAGTTTTCCATCTATGCAAGCTTTGGGCAGTCTGGTAAATCTTTGGGCGGTCACAAGAGGACTCATTCCACTCCCCCTACTACTAATATACACAATTATACAAGCCATTCAAAAACTGAGAACAATAAATTTTCACTTCCAAGTAGAACCGAGACGTTGGATCTGAACGTGCCTGCTAAAAATGCAAATGATTGTACTCAATTGCAGCACAGTTCTAAAGTTTCTATCAATTTAGGTGCAGATTCTACCAGTGAATGTGGGAAATGAGGCATTACACATGAAAAAACAAGCTGATAGCAAGTATACTTCACCATTTTCCAGCAGCAATGATGCGCAAACATCGTAACAGTTGTGCCTCTCCGAGAATGTACAAGTGAAGGTGCGCCCAATGCCCTCGCCTCGGCATTTTCTCTTGTGATGTAGGTTCCTCACACAAGTTTCATATCCATTGAAATTCCTTGTTTCTTAGAAGCTTCTGTAACAGGAACATACCCATAAATAAATAACTATCTTTGTTTTTCATCTAAGGGTTGAAGATGGTTTAATCGTCTAACATATAACCTAAAGGTTTCAGATTATGACACGATGCACACAGGAGAGTTGTTTTCAAATAATGACGCCTTACGGTGTAATTATTTTATTAATTTATGTGTTCAAACTTCACTGTTGACTAGAACGTTAATCATGCTTTCCCCCCTTTTAGAACTAGAAGGCATAGTGAGTAGTGAGCACATGACTTGGAGATGGGCTTTTTATTTCAACACACATCTATACATGCTCACTGGTCATAAAAAGTGGTCATTGGTGTATAATAAAGTTAAGTTCCATAAGATATAACGTTACTAAGTTTCTTCACTATTTTATAGATCATTACACGTCAAACGAACTTTATGCCTTGAATGACATTGCATTCAACATTATGCACAAGTATGATTTACATGTATCAATCAGAACTATGATTGTATCTATATTTCATAATGCAAGTTGAATATGTGATACAATACATAGGAGTGCTATGGCTACAAAGTTCAATAATAATATATTGATTTCTACTATTACTATTATATAAGGGGTGCTTTTCCAATGGCCATTTATTAGCTATGTGAAGAAGGCTTTGTGGAATTTGTATTTACTATAAGATTATGTATAGCTAAGTTGTAGACAACTAAGTAGAATTTGGTAGGAACTTTGGAGTATGTGTAATTCATAATGATATTGTCTTCTCTTCATTGATGACTTTTCAATGTGTGAGTTTTGACCTAAGCCATTGCATTATCAATGTTTCAAGGCTCAAAACTCGACCTATATGTCAACTACTTCTTATGATTGTTCCTAGCAACACGAATCCTAATTTTTGTAGGTTTAAAATTTATCACAAGTTTGCTCAATTGTGGTGGAATTTGTGGAGGTTATTTCAAAATTTATTTAAGGTATCATGGATCTAAATTTCTTATGAAATTTCAACACTATAACAAACTTTTGTGCAAATATTTGATCAATTCTCATTTGGTTAGGGTTATAGATGTTAATAAAAATTTTCTGTGCATGCATGAGAGTTGGGTGCAAATGTTCAATGTTGTGTAGCATTAGTGTGATAAATATGGGATAGTGCAAAGCATAGTTTTGAAGATTAGTCTAAGTTGAATCGTACCTAATCAACTCAGTCAAGTTGATTGTTGGTTGAACGGTAAATTTCTGGTTCAATGGATAGAAGATCTTGTAGGCCAAAATACCAAAGGGAAAAATGGAGCCCATCATGGGGTTCTCTTTGTAATTCTAGTCCACCACTACTACCTTCCATGCTTCCTCAAACTCCTCTCCAACCTCAATATCAGTGCTAGTAGTAGCATGAGAAACAACACTACGCTTAGTAGAACTAGAACATGTTTTCCAAACTTCACGAGAACTATTTCCCTCACGAGTCGCCATATGCGATGCTTGGTCTCAATGGTTCACTTACTTCAACTCCTGGTTCAACTACCATGTCTTCATTGGAACCAACACCCCAAACTCCACTAGGCAACGATTCGCCATTTTTTCCTAGTGATTCACCATTTGTACTGGTGATTTGCCATGTTTTTACAAGATAATATAATCTCATGAGAGATTCACCAAAAAATTATATATACATATTATATTATTAATAAAATCACCGTCCATTTTTCCTATGTATCATGGGGATTCGCGCATTTATTATACATATAAATTTAGGGGGTTCTTAAAATTTTCCCTGGTTTACATATCATATTGGTATCAGAGCATGTTTGTTTGGTTATATTGTGGAGGTTTACAAGGGACTTATATCGGTTAGGCCAAAAGTTGTAAAATACTAATCATGGCTAATGAATCTGTGAATAACCTTCATGATCAGTTAAAGGAGAGGTTTTTTTGGTTTGAGCAACAATTTATAGATAAATCGCAATTTAAATATCCTCATGATGACCGTGAGAAAAAAATTTGGGATATTCGAAGAAGATGGGGTTTTAGCACAAATAAAAAATTAGAGGAGAGATTAGGAGATTTAGAAGAAAAAAAGAAGCAAACGAAGAAAAAAACTGAAAAATATAAATCTAGTTCGGGCTCCATGAATCATTCACATCCCTTATTCAAAAAGGAAGTGATGGTCAATATTAAGCCATACTAAGGTGATATCAATTGTATGAAGCTAGATCACTCGTTGCAACAACTAGAAGTGTATTTTATTGTTCATCATATAGATGATGAATATAATATTTCATTTACACCACTCAAATTAGAGCACCATACCCTAATTTGGTAGGAAAGCCACACAAAGACCCTGAGGTTGGAGGGAGGACTTAAAAATCCTCATTAAGTCACATTTTTACCATATCGCATATGTAGAGGACTAGTGGATCTACTAGCACTACTTCAGACAAAAGTAGGGGCAAAGCACATAAGAGTACATGAAAATTTTTAGCAAGAAGGAAATAATGTTGGGTATCTCCCTAAAGAACCCATATGCACTCCTCAAGTATCTGTGGGCTCTACACAACCATCTGCAGAAGCAAGTGATGTTGTTCATGCTTAGATCAGTGGACGAGGCTTGTGTACAAGTACAATATGTTGAGAAGATAACCCCGAAGAAAGGGAAATTAATAAGATCGAATAAGGAGCAATAAGATGCTTCTAAGGAGGGGAAGAAGGAGTAAAAAGGAGGAAAGAATAAAATGATGACAACCATAATACACAAGTCCAAGGATCCAAGAAACCACTGCAAACATTGCAACATTGACAACCATATAGAGGAAAAATGTTGGAATTTGAATCCATAGCTTAACCCAATGAACAAAAAGAAATAAGGTAATAAGAAGAATCTCATGGCCACCGATTTGAACAACTATGTTGAAATTAAATAAGATCTGGATGAGAATATTGTCTATACTTCAATGCAAAAGGAGGTGAATTTGAGTATCCTTTAGTGAAAGGAAGAGAAAGAAATGACCAAAATCCTCCATATAAAGATATAGGTCAACAAGACAAAAATTAATGCTTTGTTTAATTTAGGATCGCAAGAGAATCAAATTGTAGTTGATCAATTAATTTGGATTGGAAGTTAATGATCATCTAAGTCCATATCCACTAGGATGGGAAAATAAGGATGTATAGTTGAAGGTAACAAAATAATGCAAAATTAGACTTGCCATTAGTGATGATTTTATTGATGAAGTAGAACTATAAGTGATTCCCCTTCATGTATCTAAAGTCATGCTTGGGATTCCCTACATGTACATGAGAGATACAATATTCGTGAACAAAGACAAACATTACCAACTCATCATGGATGGAAAATCGTTCATTGTCAAGGTGCACAAAGGCAAGTCAAAACTTTCATTGGTAAGCATGAACCAAGTCAAGAAATCCATCAATTCTAGTAAGAATTATGTTTTACAATTTTTAAGAGAAAATAAATATGTAGAAGATTCAATAAGAGGCAAGGCATCCCTAGAGGCATGTGCGAAGAAAGAAAAAAAACAAAAAGTGGAATATATACTATAGTCATATAGGGATGTGCTACGAGAGCTTAAAGGGTTACCACCTAAGAGGGAAGTGGAGCACGAGATCTAGCTATTGATTGAATCCCCATTGCCAAACATTGGGTTCTACATGTAGTTTGTCTTAGAAAAAATTGAGGTGAATAAACAAGTGTAGCAACTACTAGAACAGGCTTTCATCACCATCCAGGTTACCCATCATCATTATGCCAAAGACAGATAGGGCTTGGAAAATGTGTATAGATTATAGGCAATTGAAAAAAATAAAACTCAAGAATAGGTACCCTTACCTAAGAGAGATGATATGTTGCATTAGTTGCACCAAGAAAAATACTTCACCAAGCTAGACTTAAAGTCTTAATATCACTAGGTTTAATTTATAGAATAAGACACCTAGAAGGCTACCTTAAAAGCTATGATAGTTTGTATGAGTGGTTATTTATTCTATTTGGAATATGTAATGCACGAGGTATGATTATGAGATTAATGAATAATTTACTAAACCATTTTATATATTCACTTGTTATTATTTATTTGGATGATATAATGTTGTACTATGCTTCTTGGGAGGAGCACATCTCACATTTGACATAGCTGTTGGAGACATAAAAGAAGCACCAACTACTAGCTAATCTGAAGAAGTGTGAGTTTTCACAAAAATCTTTGTTGTATTTGGGGTATGTGATATTTGGAGGAGTTTAAGGTAGATCCTACTAATATGGAGGTCATCATGAAATGGTTGGTGCCTGCTAATTTTTCTAAGGTTAAGAGTTTCTTTATACCTAAGGAAATTTCATAGTCTCATTTTCATCGATAGAAATGCCACTCCACGCCATGAAAACAAGTGGCAAGAGTTTCCAGTGGGGAAATGGTTAATAAAGGGACTTTGTGGAGATAAAGGAGAAGATCAGTCAAACACCACTTCTGAAATTACCAAAATTGCAATAGCCCTTTGATGTGGAGACATATGTGAATGAGTATGTTATGGAGACAAATGTGAGTGGGTATATTATCGATTTCTAAGAAGTTACAGATTTAAATCCAAAGAAGGTAAATTATAGACATATCTTAACATTTAAATAGCTATAAAAGTTGGTCCCTTGTCCAAAAGAAAAAAACATTTTCATACATCAATTTAATATCAAATTTTATCTTACCTTATTATAATAATAATTAATAATATTAATATTATAATTAAGCCACCATTGTAATACTCCCCTCATAGAACTAAGGAATACTATTTAAAACAATATTCATCTATAGCATAACTAATTTTTGGTATAAAAAAAACAATACACATATTACAATGTTTTGTAGCGTGTGGAATCAATTAATATGTTTAATGAAACCTATAGTAGATATTGGAATTAATATGTTTAAAGAAACCTATAGTGGATATTGGAAAGGGTAACAAGCCCTCGTAATAGCTTTTATTGCGAGTCATCAAGAAACGACATATGTTGAGATTTTATATTTTTTAATTTGTTGGTTGGTGAATTAAGTGAGTGACAACCACACAAGTCATACTCATCGATTTTTTTGAAAAACTAGCCCACCGCATAGGAATGAAAATAAATGACTATTGGAACAACATAAATCATATAACGAAGTCAAAATTAACACCATGAGAGTAACTTAATGTTAAAACAATGAGAGTAACTTTGCTTCTTGCTTGAATATCATATTTACAAAGCTAAGGTTCAATGACACCTCGAAAGCGAGCATGGCCTTCAAAAACAAGCCCCGGTCACGTCGAGAAAAGATGACCATGTAATATTTCCATAGAAAAATTAAATATACAACATGTGGATACTTTTGTCGCGCTTTAATCACGAAAGTAAATAGATAACCATATCACACTTCCATGTACACAATTCAATTTACAGCATGCACATACTTCTGTCGGTCATCGGGAAATAAAGTCTTTCAAATATTGGTTGACAAGGTTTGCATGCAGTGTTAGATGAGATACGTATGTCTGCAGTAATTTAGCAATCATTACTGCAGGTGGAATGTATTTTGTTGACTCCATTCTTTGGCGGAAAAATGTATACAGAAAGGACAATATAACAACCATAAACATGCATTTACAGTCCTTTAAAACATGTTATTCTACAATTATCGTGTACTTGGTGACAGTAGGATTCTCCATCCTCAATTTTTATTTGGAAATATTTGGAAACTCAAATACCAAAATAGTAGGTAAGCTAAAACATATTCTCTTCTCTCTATTTCCTTCTGCTACCCATTAGAATAGATGAGTGTTCAGTCCGATAACAGAATCTGATCGATAACGATAACCAACCCCATAGCTAAAGCTTCATTGTAGCCAGGGCACACTGTCAAATTGAACACATATTCTCCTAGCCTTATATATGATCTCACCTGCTTTGGCTTCACTTGAAAACTTCTAAATATCTTCAAAATTTGGAAGGAAGCGAGTCCAATAAATTATTGTGAATATTAATATACAAGGTAAACAGGACCTCGAACAACATATAGACCTCTGCAATGACTTCATTAAATGTCAATTTTAACCCAACCAAATTTGCTTGTCAACGAAACCATTTTTACTAATTATCAACCTGACTTCCTCGTCGGCTAGATATCTATTAATAAAGTTTGAATGATATATCATACAGTGCATCAATCTGAGTCCTTTGTTAGGATATACAATCAACAATCTTTAAACATTTAAACAACCATGTAATTCAAAACTTATTATACAAAGGAAATCATAGTCCATAACAGTTTAGCCAGAAACGTACAATATACATATATTACCATGTTCATAGATTTGGAACTCAGGAAAGTATCAACAACTACAGGTATATGAAAACCCATCAAAAGCATAAAAACATTCTCATAAGGATTAAATTTTAGACAAATAGGATTAAAACATTCATCCATTCACAATGTTGATATGTACATTGTTATAACACATAAGAACTTCAACTAAGGGAGGGAATTCAATTCTCCACCCAACCATAAGTTGACTACATTGCAGTCTTTCTAACAACTAGTTAGCCCCAATCCTTATTTAAAGACTGAGTTAAGTGCTCAAGCGAACTCAAGCTAATGTTGGTCAACAAGATGAGAGAGAGTACATTATTTAGGTGGTTTATCAACTACCTCTAGTAGTAAGCACCATAGTGACTTTGTTTCCTCTCAAATCAAATCACAAGGATTCTCCCTTGGCACATCAAAGTTACTATTAGTTCTAGGATTATGTACTTACTCTGAATGTGGATTATTATCTGGATTTTCAAGAAAATCACTACAGGAACCCATAACAAACTATCTACTTAGTTTATCAACTACCTCCAGTAGTAAGCACAATGGTGTCTCCACCTACTAGTGGTTTTTTAGCCTTCCGACAAACACTCTAGTGGTTTGGTCTCACTTCAAGAAACTATAAGTGGTTTATCATCCCTAAGGAAACAAATTAGAGGTTTATTAACTAAGACATATTTAGCACTAGTAAGTCAAATTATCCACTAAGACTTCACAGGCCCATCACAAAATCAATATAAAACATTGGTCATACACCAGAAACCACATGAAACATCATCCCATCTTCTCTTCTCTTCATGCCATGTTCCTGAACATGCTCCCCACGTTTGTTACACCTTGTGTTATCTTCTTTGAGTTCTCTTGGACTTTCATCTACACATACGATTTTATTGTCTATATCATTTTCCTTAACAATGGTCTATTTTTTTTGTTGACCTAGTTTCTTGCCTCTTACGTGTTGACCACACAAACACACCCAATGAGGATAGGGATATTATGGGCTCGTCCTTCACTTAGGTGACCCATAGAAAAATTTAATCCTTGCACCAACAAGGGCATAAATTCATCAAGGATATAGGTGGTGAAATAAATGAAGTGGATTGGGTTTACACTCATCAAAAGCAAATCATGTCTCCTCAGACCTCTGAATATGTGTCCACTCTAGCAACGCAATCATGATTTACATTTCCACATTATTTACATGAATTACAACTAACATTGGCATTTACAAGAGGGGTAGCAATAAGGGTTGGCGTAGACCACACCCCCTTAGAGGAACACCACCCTCGGTGTTCTATACATAGGAAAAAACTTCAACAACGAGATTTATATACACATATCTCCTTTTACGTATAATTTTTTATGTAATAAAGAAAAATGGATATGATACACTCATTTTATAACCCATTTACCAAGTGGCTTCATCTACTTCAAAGTGCTTCTATTGCACCCTAACCTGCTCGATTACGAGATTTCCAGTGTGTTCTACCTCTAATCTATAATGTATTGTCGGTTTAGCTAGAATTCGCCCTAAATTCCACTTGTATCACACACTAATCAACAACATGATTAGAATCATGCACATATTTTTTAAACAAAGAAATATGGAAAACATCATGTGATTTCACTATGGGTGGCATGGCTAGTCTGTAAGCCACTACCCCCAATCTTTGAAAGATCTGAAATGATCCACAAAACCTTTGTGCCAACTTGGCACAAGATCCTATTCTTAATAAACTAATTCTTGGTATGATTCAGAGGTAAACATGTTCCCCCACTTTGAATTCCTTGTTCATTCTCTTTTGATCTACATAGCTCTTTTTTTATGTCTGAGGATAATTTCAAATTTTTCCTAATAACAACTACTTCTTATTATGTTTCCTTCAGAATATTGGTTTCAAGAACCACCCTCTTCACTCGATCATTCTATCTTGTGGGTGTATTAGATTTCTGCCATATAGAGCCTCGAAAGGACTCATCTTTAATGATTCCTCTTACCCATTTTGTAAGAAAATTATACCAAAGGTATAATATCTTCCCATCTCTTCTGGTAACACATGAAATGCATTCTTAACATGTCTTCCAACACCCTAATTACCCTTTCAATTTGCCAATCCAGTTGAGGATGATAAACTACACTAAATTCTAACTCTGTCCCAAAACCAAAAAAAAGGTAAACTTGGCATCCCAATACAAAATGGTGTTATTTAGCACACCATGCAATCTAAATATTTCTTTCATGAAAATATAAGCACTATCAATTTACTTGTGGGTGGACTTCACAACTATACAGTTATTTTCCTTACTTAGTGTGTCCACTACCACTATTATAACATCATGTTGTCTAAATTTCTTTGGTAGTCTTGTGATGAGGTACATAGAGATGACTTTGCACTTCCACTAAAGAACGGGAACCATGTATAACAATATTGTTGGATGTCTACTTTCCACTTTCACTTGCTCGCACTACAAGAATTTAGAAATATACTTGGAAACATCCTTTTTCATGTTCAACCAATAATGCATATTTTTCATATATGTTATCATTTTTTTATAACTAGGATGACCTAGATAAAGTATTTTGTGAAAATAATTTGATATGAGGATCTTCAATTCATACCATATACCATTTAATTTCAACATACCATGATTTGTGAGTGAGTAGTTCTTACTAAATGCTCCTTCTCGCTCTTGCTACAAGAATTCCTTCACTTGTTGGTAATGCTCATCTTGATGCATTTACTCTTTGATCCTTTCTTTGATATCAACTTCACAAGTACTAATGGCTGCCATGTGAGCCACTTGTAGCTGTCTATTGAGTTAATGTGATACGTTTTTTTTTCCTTTTCTTTTATGTATTTTATTTCAAAATCAAATTCATTGATTAATGCTATCCATATCTCGTATATTCAATTCAAATTGGGTTTGTCAAATAGATATCTCAACCCTCCATGATGTGACATTAAGATAAACTTACTTCCAAGCAAATAGTTCCTCCAAATTTTTGATGCATGTACTATATGTAACAACCCCATGTTAAAGTTCCATGTAATAAAGGATAATAAAGGAAAAATAAGACTAAGATCATGATACACATATTCCAAAGGAAAACATGATAGTAGGCATGATTTGCGCTGTATTAATGACTATAGAAATTGGAAAAGGAATTGGCAAAGGCAACATGGAAATAATTTTCATATAATTATGAAAATAAAGGAAAATAGGAGGAAAGGAAGGTGAAGAGACACAAATATTCATGTAAGGGACATTAGAAGAAAAATGAAGAAACCTGAGAAATCAATGATAAAAAGTTATCAGAGAATCAGTTGCTAGCTTTTGAAAACTTTTGTGAGGGTTAGATTTTTTCAGTTCATTTTTGGCTCTCTCCTTTCATTCTCTCTCTCTCATACACTCTTGAAAAATTAGATAATTCTTGGAGCACTCTATTTTTAACATCTATTTAGAGAAAAAAGTAAAAGGAAAATCAAAGGAAACAAAAGGAGCACAAGGAGAAAGTGTGATCAACAACTTCAACAAGAAGACATTGGAGGTAACAGGTTGCATATGTGATTTCCTTGTTGGGATGTGAATTCATGGTACATGAATTTGATTATTTGGTTCATTTTTTTCATTGGCATGAGTTTCTCCTATATTGAGAGTGGTTTCAGTCTTGCCTTTCCATTTCCTGGAGAGCCATGGTTTGATGGGATTCATTCTTAGTTGAGCTTTGGATTGTCGGATGATTTTGGAACCAGGTGAGGTGGTATCAGAAAAATCCAAAGGGTTGGGAGTAGAGATGTTTTTATATGGAATCCCTCAATAGGTGGGTAGAGATAGGAAAATTACTCAAGGTATGGTGAGGAAATTTAAAGGCATCAATGTATTTTTTGGTTTTGTGATCGAAGGGCAGGTTTCAGTGAGATCACGATAGCTTGATAGTGGAGGTGGATTAACCTATTTAGTCCCTATTTGATTATGTCTTGGTTTATCCCAAGTGATCCCACATTCATGCTTGTAATATCGAACAAAAGTGATTGGTTGAATGAAATATTTGGTTCAACTCAATCTATGTTAGTGTGGTACGTGGAAGTCCCTGACTTGGTTGGATTTTTAATAACTTGATATGAGCTATTATTCTTATGTAATTAATGAGCACATGCACTTATTATTATGTTGATTTCTCATGGTTTCTCTTCTTGTTATATGTTGGTTATAAGAATGGATCTATGATTTTCTCTGACTATGGATCTTGTTCATGATTTGATAGTTTATTGAATCGTTGATGAATGCATGGGATAACAAGTGTTGTTGTAGTGAATGATAGGGTATTAAGCCTTCTTGGTGATTCTCATATGAAGTTTAGAAGTTTATGATTAGGTACACATTCATGATTTGTAGCTTTCATGTTTACCATATGTTTGAAAAATGTCTACCATGCACCATGCATGTTCTGATCGAGATCTTGTTCATGTTTTGAATTGTTAACCTTGTTATCACATTATTTATGTTTTTGGAAAATTACAAGAAATTATGGGAAGTGGTCTCAAGGCTTTCCTAAAAAGGTGCGATATATTTCGTAATTTCATGCACAAAACATGGGATTTGTTGTCATAAATGCGTGGAGGAAAGCTTATGGGTGTGGTTAGAGCCTCATAACCACATGCAGTGTGGAAAGGGTGTGGTTGGTGTGTTAAGTCAGTGAAAAAGAGTTCCAACTTGGGGATTGATCACCTGGGGTGGTTGTGAGGCTCCTGAGTGATCTGTAGTCCCTCAATCATGTTATTAAGATTTCAATTTATGGGATACACTTCCATAACTTAAACTTGTAGGTTAGGTCATGGCATAGTAGTACTCAACTCACTTTTAACCTAGAGAGCTTGTAAAATTGAGTAAAGTTGGGAGGAGACATTACAGTATCACTTCTAGCTTCAAGTCAAGAGTGACATAATCTCTCTCATGCTCATTCAACTTCCTCAATTCATAAAAAATCATCTATCCCTCTTGCATTAGGACTCCACCAATACCATATTTACAATAATCAATGCAAACCAAAAAATATATTTTTGGGTTTACTATTCTCCATATTTGTGTATGTGTTAGGAGGTTCTTTAATTTCTCAAAATTGGTTGCACATTCTAGTGTCCATTGGAATTTAACTCCTTTCCTCTCCAATGTCGTGATTGGATTCCCATTCCTTGAGAGACTACAAATTAACCCTCGGTAATAGTTGGTCAATGGCATAAAGGACCTAACTTCCTCCACATTTGGAGGAGTAAGGCACTCCATTATGGATTTTATCTTGTAAGGATCTACTACCACTCCTTTCATGGAAATAATATGTCCCACGTACTAAAGTTTTGATTGGAAGAAATCAAAAATGTTGAATTTCGCATAAATCTTATACTCTCTCAGAAATTGCAATACTGTTTCCAAATTTTCTTCATGTTCCTCCTTTGTTCTATAATAAACCAAAATTTTGTCTACAAAGATAGAAAAAAACTTGTCCAAATATGGAATGAGAATGTTGTTTGTTAAAATCATAAAAGTGGTTGGAGCATTCATAAGCCTAAATGTCAACAGCAGAAGTTTATAATGTCCATATATAGTTTTGAAAGTTGTTTTGTGGATGTATTCATCCTTAATTCATACTTTATGGTGCCTAGATGTCAAGTATATCTTTGAAAATAATACAACCCCTCTCAACTAATCAAACAAGTCATCAATCCTACGAAATGGATACTTTTTCTTGATGATGGATTTATTTAATTTTCTTCAGTAGATGCACGGTATCAATGTGCCATCATTTTTATTCAAAAATAGTATTGGAGCTCCCTATGGTGATACGTTGGGTTTGATGTATCCCCTTTATAACATTTCCTTTAATTTTAATTTTAGTTCCACTAGCTCTGGTGTCCTCATACGATATAGAGATTTTGAAATTAACGTTCATGATGGTAGAAATTCAATTCAGAAATCAAATTCTCTTGGGAATGTGAGGATACTGGCCTGTCTGGCCTCCTTGGTATAGATATTTCATGGCAATATAGTGAGGATACTAGCTAAGTTTTTCCACCTACACCAACATATTCTGGTCCTAGTACTGGCAAGGGACCCTGTCAGTCTACATGCATTTACACATATTAATTAATTATATGTTAACCCCTTACTGGGATGGATGTGTAAGAAATAAATAAAGGTAATGCTCTATTTACCTTTTATATTCAATATCTAGAATTATGACCTTAATAAGTTGGGGACCCTAATCTGCTAGTGCCAGGCTTGAGAATGTGTTGTGGCTTACAACAAAATCTGTTTGGCTGTTTCCAGTGAAACATATAACTACTATCATCATCCCTAACTTGGTGCATAATTTGGGGTCTGTGCATCTCATCTGCAAAACCCAAGATGAAATCTAGAATAATTATAACATGGTATTCACTGTAATATCTCACAAATCCCTGGGTTAGGTTATACATCCAGAGTCAACACAAAATGTCTAAAATCTTCAAGGCCAATAAGGAATATGCAATATTTCAAGGGCTTGCCTGATAGCATGTGCCACAGACAATGCCATTTTTTTAAGATTAGGATTGACTACTCCTACATTTTCTCCTTAGAGAGTTTCTGCAAATGATTCATATCTGCAAACCCCAACTACATCAATAATATAAAACAAATTCAATGTGATTACTCCATGAATAACATGATTGTAAAAGATGATAGTAAAAGAGTGTAATTTTATCATGATTGTAGATTTTGGGAATATTTGGTAATCAAACTACATTAAGATCAATTAATTTATTGTTTGTCTAAGTCCAAAATATTCCGAAATCTATATCTATATCAATATTATTACAAATTTTGACATCTATATAAATTCAACAATAAAATAATATTCCTATATAGTTTTAGTAATTTTACAATACCATTGACGACCCTTGAGTAAGAGTAATAGGTAAGTTTAGATTGATGGACACAAATGGTGCAACATAACACTATACTTGGGAACATGATAAGCAGATTTACACACAAAATGCAATAAAAGAGGAAGAAAACTCTATACTTGGGAACATGATAACCATATTTACACCCAAAATGTAATAAAAGAGGAATATGACTGATGTTTCAGTGGCCATGATGCTAGCAAGAAATAATTGAATTGTCTTGGCAGGGTTATGTTGGTGGATTTGGTGCACAAGTGTACCAATCCACACTTGCTTAAGAGGAGTGGTCGCTGCCTCTTAAGTTTTTGGTCACAGGCAGATAAAAAAAGAGTTAGCAAGTTAGTGAACATGCCATAAAACAAAAAACACTAAATAATGATATAGTATGCATATGTAGAGAGAAAAAAAAATGAAAATAAAAAAATAACGCAAAATATCATATAGAGTCAAACAACACAATAATAGTAACGATGGCATTAATGTCCCCTGTTATTGTGTGCGATTAGGAATAAAATATAGAATGCTTACACACTTGGCAAGGGACCCTTAGAACTATGGAGTTTTAAGACCCGATGCAAGGAAATTTTTATCTCCTAGTTGCCTTGGTGTAAGTTCCCTCTCTCTACTCCAAAGGATTGGAGTTGTTGATTGGCCAACAACTTAATCCCCTCTCTACTTCTGCTCCGGACCACACATTGCTAGATTGCTTCAAAGCAATTTTGACCAGTATAAAAATGTGCTCTCCCTTTGTTCATCTCTTGGTGGCCTTATACAGATGAATTCAACCTTTCCTTCCCTTTCTTGGTACATTGATAGATGGTGACCCAAGAGAGGGGGTTGATTCCATTGTGTGCTCCCTTGAGGTCCCAAGGAGGCTTAGGCGACTGTCCTTGGGCGGCCTCAAGTGTGGGATCATTTTCCTCGAGTGTGCCTTATGGTCTCGAAAAGTGACTTCCTCCACTCTTAGGTCTACACATATTTTTGAGGGAAATCCACACAATGGTGCGCCTATCGAAGAAAAGTGTACGCGAAGGCGCATTTTGGTAGTTTCTCAAGTGCGCAATTTCATTTTTCTTCTGGAATTTAGAGATTTTTTAAAAATTTCAGATTCTCTAATGTGCCTTAGTTATGTAAATCCTTTTGCCTAACATTTAATAATGTGATATTTTCCTGTCTAATTTTCCAGTCATAACAATTGCCCCCTAATGTGTGAGGTCTAGGAAGAATTGTATAGCCGAAATACATTATAGTTTATTTTATGTGTACTGCGTTTAGAGAGAGAGAGACTTGCGTGTAGCAAGAAGTTGGAAACACCTTACACAAGGTCCAAGAGTGACCATGTCCTGTGGGAACCCTGCAAGAAATGGTATGATACAATAAATACAATTTTTCCATGAGATGGGAATGTCCCATTATCGTGATGCTTTTGCTAGCTAAACAAATCTATTTTAAAAATATAGATTATGTCCATGTCACTAGCATGGTGGTGATTTGTTAATTTTCGTTGATGACGACGATTGCTGATGACCTCAGGGGCGTTTTCTCTTTGAAAATAGGTGGAATGTGGTACCCACATGTGTAATATTGGCATGGCATATAAATTCTCATTGTATGCATGGGTGTATGACTGGGACCTTCCTGTGTAAGAATTTCTGAAAGAGATGCTTTTAATGGCACGGTTCTTCGAAGAATTTGATCAAAGTGAAATGGTTGCAAGGTACGATACCATCTTGACAAGGAAGCTTGTGTCTTAATAGAATTTTAGGAGGATCGATGACATTTGTGGGTAATGATGACTCCCATAGTGCCACCTGAGGATTTCCCTTTTGGTGGTTAGGGGTAATCCAAGGTACCGCTTCCTTTTTGGAAAATAGGAGTTAAATTCGACAAAAGGGAAGCCTCAACCAGACGAGACAGCCACTCATGCAAGAGATCAAGATCTTTGGCATGAAAGGTCTAACATATGCATGATGGAGAGGGGTGACTAAAAACTGATGATGGGGATTCAGTGTCCCAAGGTCGGAGTCTAAAAATTAGCTTGGCATCAGTCATAATGATTTCTGATGTGGAAATCCCTGGAGTCGGTAGGATGTCTAGGGTGGGGATATGTTGGTTATGAATTTCATGGTGGCTTGTGCGTGAAAGGTGTGATACTCCAACCAAGGGTGAACAGGGAATACTTCGATGCAAGAAAAAATGGATGGATGAGTGGGGGATGTTTTTCACTGTTTGCGGCTTTTGTACACTTACCAAAATAATGAAACAATTGGATTTGGTTTATACAAAACATAGAGACGGGTGCCACAAAACATGAAAGTGCTCACTCACTAATGATGTGAGGAGGGTATTTTTGTTGAGGGTGGGGGCCCCATTGGTTAGTATCTTGTGTGGGGGTGATGAATTGGATGGAAAGTATTGAAAATGGGCTATGCTGATGGGGGAATGGTAGGAAAAATGTGAGGCGCGATGGCACACTTTCTATCTGCTTGCAAAACCTGGTAGTCCGGGAAAGGGGTTTTATTTTGATATGCTAAAAATTTACTGGATGCATGGTGGGTGAATAAGAATGAAGTCCTTCCCAGACTAAAATGGTATGGCCATGGAGTCATGATTTTTCTGATATATGGTTTACTTTGAGTGACAAGCGCCATGGAGGGGAGGCTCTACCGACCAAAAAGGATGCTTATCATGTGCAAGGTGAGGTGATGATAAACATGGTTGGGTTATTGGAACCTATGGTTAATTTCTTATGGAGAAATGATGTCAAGATATGCGGATTTTTCTGGGGCTCTATCATGCTGATGGTAGAATGGTACCTCCTCTGGTACTTTCAGTGGATGGAGCAATGAATGGTTTGAAAAATACCTTGAACAAAATTCCCCAAGTGAAAGAATATTCTTCATTCGAATATTATTGAAAGATATGTGCTAAATTAAAATAATATGAGAGAGGGCATACCTGTCGGCACTGAAAATTTATTTTTTTGGAGGTGTGAATGTGTGGCACCTCCTTTGGGTGTTATGAAGTGCTAATCACTGTGTTGCTTTCGGTCCTGCAATTGGCCTTCTGAGCTCTCTTTAATGTACTCCAAACATTCTGAAAAAGGTGGCATATAGGCCAATATGGCTCACTTCAATTCATTTGTGACATTTGAGTGTTTGAGGTTTTGAGAGGCCAGAGGCTTTTGCGGAGTTATTCTTGTTGTTGCGGTTAGTCTGAGTACGCGGGACTCGCGATTACTGATCCAGGTAGGCCCCATAACGTCCTTCATTCTAATTTTTTTAGAATGTCGGTGTCAGGGTCTATACAAAATAGGTTTTTACAGACTCCAAGTCAGTTTTTTCCTTGACCTCACAAGCGATCAGTGCACAGGCACGTTATTTTTTCCCAAAACCAAGGGTTTTGCGCAAACTTATCATGCATGTACTGGCTTTAAGCATGCGCTTTCCTAACTTGCTCAATATGTCGAAATGTGTATGGAGTAGACTACCTGTGGGAATTCTGCCTTCCATCGTGGTTGTTAGGTTCTATATTGATGAGATCGCGATGTTTCGTCTCTAATAGATGTATCATTTTGATTAGAGGGCATACTTGTAGGATATAGGTACAACGTTTCTCATGGTGATTTCCTCGACATAATAGGCAAAACATCCTAACATGGGGGTTCTTGTCTTGTTCATTTGGTGATGTGACTGGGTACCAACAACATATTTCCTCTAAGTTAGGGTAAGAAGTGACCACATGATTGCGTGTGTTACATAACTTATATGTTGGTCTTCTCCGCGGAGGGCAGCTCGGGGTGACTAAGTGTTTCTCGACTGGCCGCTTTTTAGCTGAAAAGAAGAGGATGGATCTACTCATCACATCCTCTTGGGTAGTAAAGCTACTCATGGATTCAATGTCAGTGTTGTCTTCTCAGGAGAGGAAAACTATGGTTGAAAGAATACTAGCTAGCACCACATGGAATCTAGGGACATAGTGATCATGGCGTAATGGGTGATTGGCACATCATATTTTACATGAATACTGGGTGGCTTGGTTAGTGCGGTATACTACATGGACTGGATACCATCGCTGAAACATTTCTAGGGCTGGGAACTCGGTGATGAAATGATCATGTTTGTCACAGAGTGCATAGTGCTCGATAGGGGGAGGGGAAGTGGCTGGGAATCTTTCAGGTGATTGTCATTCCTCCTGCAAGTTTGAATGAAGCGAGGTTCATATCCGGTTGACTGGATCGAAGGATCCTCTTGGTAAGATTTCTCGATGGCATGTAAGGCATCCCTCTATCATATAATTTTTGGGAAATCATTGGAACAGTTCCCACAATGGCTATAGATAGCGCATGCGTGATTGGTATGCAATGCCTTGCCTTGATTTTTGGTGGCTAGTTCCTTTTTATGGAAACTCGTTGTCGTGATATTTACCGTAGAGCTAAGGAGTTGTTGTAACTTGTCCAACTCTAGGAAGATGTGGTTAGGGTATCCTACTATGTCGCATATGGCGCAAGGTTGTAATTACCGTTGCATGGTGGGATTCTTTACCTTCTTCCATTTTTTTATTGATGCTTTTGGTCATAACTATCGGTTTTGCAATGGAAATTTCCTTTGCAGGGATGTTTGTGACAATATCTTGAAATTTGGAGCTTGCTCAGTATTGAGGGGGATTAACCCTGTAGAGGTGATGTGCACGACTCCCGTCATGGTAGGTGGGACTACGTACCAAACTCGGATTGTGAATGATAATTTTGGTAGGACCACCATGGCCATGACCTACTGCAACAAAAAACTAGCTGGGGGGAAGAGGAAAGAATTTCGGGAGGCAGCGTAGGCTAGAGAGGTTGTCGCAGCTGAGGCCTCAATGTCGCTATTACTCGTCTTCATTTATTGGCTGGCTTCGGTGCTTGATGAGGACATCATGCGCACCAGAGCCTCTGTGACATTAGATGATGATTCTGGTATAACAGGGGGATTTCCTAGGAATGACCAAAGGATGGATGATGGTTTTAATTGGCCGAGGACATATTCTTGGTAGCGTGTAAGCATCTCGGCAGATGTGTCTACATAGTGTAGAATGACCTCGGTATCTCTTAGGAGTCGCTTGTCGTGGTATGCCAATTAGTCGATAGTAATGATGCAATCCTCATGGGGGAACATCATAGTTCAAAATATGGAGGAGGCTATCGCTCACATGGTGTACATATACCTCTAGCCAAGGAGTATATTATAATCCAGTTGAGCATCCAAGAATTCAATGCCTATAAGAACCATCTTGCCAGCTAAGTAGACCATGATGTTTTGGTAGAGACCGACAAGGGTTGAAGGGTGCCCATCGTATGCTCTCAGTGTGATGTGTGATGGATTTGGATTAGGAGACCCTAACTGCTACCAGACCTTCTTGGAAATTATGCATGTGGATGCACCATCGTCAATGATACATCAGTGAATGGTGATGTTTTGAACTTACACAGATATCTGGAAGGTGACAATTGAAGGAAGTCTAAGGGTGGTTTTATTTAAATTGAAATCCATAAGGCACAAATTACAAGGTTTGATGGTGCCTAATGCGGAAATTAAGGCTTTCCTTTGCTTTGGCCATGATTGTAATACCTCCAAAGCTGACATGGCTGTGGGAGATTGGGCTAAATCGTCCACAATTCTATAATTATGAGCCGCTTTGGAATGGTTTCTTGCCCGCCTAGTTGGTCGCTTAGCCATATTTGGAAAATGTTCAATAGGTATCTTTGATATGGTCAAAGGTGTTGTTGGTGGAATTCTACTGGCCTCTAACAAATTGGTGTCTTGTGGGGTATCATAGTTTCGGTTCCGTGTCTGAAAAAACATTTCTTTGCTAGTCATGTAGATTTCATGCTTGTTTTTCCCAGAATCGTCGAGAGTTGTTTGTTTTTGTTGGGTGATAATTGGCCCCTGATGGGGGGAAGGCTCCTTCATGATGGCTATCTGCTATGAGGATCCCCCTTGTCCATGGTTGCCTTGAAGCTTCTTCAGCTCAGGGAGATCGGGACAGTGGTGAGTGTAATGGTCGTGTTCACCACAAATTGAAATAGAGTGGTTGGTCCGAAGATTTGCCCTTTTTTTATCCCCTTGGGATCTGTTATTCTCCTGGTTTTGATTTTGATTGGAGTTTCCTCTAGCCTGAGATCACGGAGAGCGTTTTTTATTGTTTCCCCCCTGTCCAGGATTTCTGTTAGACTTGTTTTTTCATTTTTTCTTTGTTGTGTTAGGAGGATAGTTTGGATTCTCCTGATTTTATGGTTGGCGTTGTCATGCTTGGGACGGTTTCACAAAGTTCACTTGTGCATTATTCTGCATGGGTGGGTTTTGTGCTGGGGACTCGGTGTATTGTGGTCCTTGTACCTAGTTTATTAATGACTTTCGGGGGCGAGCTCTTCTGTCGGAATGTCTAGCTGCATACTGGGTCCCCTAAGCCAAAGGATATAGACCTCATTGCTGATGGTGGTACGATGATGCCCTATTGTTCATGTTTTGCAAAGGTGCATGATGAATCTAGTAGCCGGGTTGTGGGATATTTTGGTTAGAATCATATGTGTAACTGGGGTACTCAACGCTACTTCTTAGGTGATTTTGGGTCAATGAACCAATCAAAACATCTACAGATTTTGACACGCCTGGAAATTCTTTGTAAGTTTGTAGGCACAGGGTGTTAGGCAAGATATTTTAAATATATCCTAAATGCATATAGATCAGCTCGAGCTGATGGGCCTTGCTCATGGGGTCCTCTTAGGATATGGGCTTTTGTGTTGCCACATCCTTTGATATTTATATAGTGAGATTTTTTAGGAATAGGTCTAAAAAAACTAAATCGTTGAGTTTGACTTTTCAAAAACTACGACATTGCTGCTATTGGTGGAGATGGTCCGAGAATTAGACGATGGGTGTTTGCCTAAAGTGGGTCAGTAATTCCATCTCGGAATCGTGTTGGATGGGTAACTCAAAATAGGTAAGGGACGAAGTAGTGAGGGTGCTAAAAGTTCCATGTGTAGCAGATGGTTGCTCCACATACCATTTCGCCATTGGTCCGGTTAGGGTGTGCTAAAATAGCCTCAGTCGAATAATATCATCAATGATGATATTCGACAAACGCCATAGGTGGAAAGTCACAATATGATTTCCAGGGTATTTTGCTTGCTTCGCTTCGAACTTTGGAATGTCTGAAGGGAGCTTTGTGGGCATGGGTGACCATATTGGGTTGTGTGCAAGATCTGAAATGTTTAACGAAGCTAAGACTGGTGACTGAGAGTTGAGAGCCATTGAAAACTGTGAAGACACAATGTTCTGGTTAGGTATAAGGTTTTTCTGTGATGTACCCGACTATTAGTTCACCTAGCTTCTCGAATGGGTAGAGCTCCTATGCCCCCTAGGGGTTGTGGGAGGAGTGAAATGTGCTGACCCTGTGGGGGTGTTCAACGGTGTGGCATTCGGTGACCGACGAGGGTTCCCAAATAAATATTCCCCAATAAAGGATGAACTGATAAGAATGGCAGTGTTTTGTCTTTGATGCCTAAATGGAAAAAAAACTAGAACCCCTCGTGGTAATGAGGGGAGGTCCAAAAGACGTCTAGAATGACAAGGTCCTGCTGGGTCTATAATGGCATTGACTAGGTATGGTCTTGGAAATATTTGAGGTGATATAAATTATAATCAAATAAAAAATCCAATTACATACATAAAACAAAGAAAAAAAGGAAAGGTAATTTTTTCCTTTAGATTAATCCTATGTGACCAGTTAATCAAAAAATATGGTTTTTGTTGTTTTTGCGTATGATACCCAAATCCTAGAAGACCTAATCGTCCTCACACTCTCAAATGTAACTGGGCCTTGAGAATATATATTTTTAATGCTGGCACAACGTCTTGAAAGAGTTGGCAACGCCCCCATTCAATTGAAGAAAATTGACCAAGGTAAAGGAGGAGGATCTATTGCTTCCTGCACCGTCACCTATAGGGAAGGATGCCCTAGTTTTGGCCACTAAGTACCGTCGTCCCACATGAGCATTCGAGTCTTGAGATTATTCGTAAATAAGCTACAATTATCGAGTATTAGACGGGCCAGGTAACCCTGAATAATATCACACACACTGGGCCTAAGATTAACTCCCTCTGAATCAGGTCTCTATGGTGCTTGGGTTTTCTTTTCCGTGGGTGGATAGACAGATTTAAGAGCTCCCTAAAAAGTCAACTTCTATGTTTCAAGATGTAAACTGACCAAGGTGGCTTACTGGATGCCTACCCCCTTGGTCCTAACTTAAGATATAATTTCTCTTATGGCCCCTATGGGCAGAGTTAATGAGTTTAGCTAAGTTATTTTTAAGGTATCTTTGATTCACTTAAGGTGTGAAAGTGTGTGAGAAAGATGTGAACAATCACATAGTTTTAACATGTGGATATGCGGTGATCCTTTTCAAATATCCTATTAATCTACGTTTAGTTCTGCCTTGCTCAAAAGAAAAACATGTGCGGATATGGGCCACTTATAATGTTTCCTAGTAAACCTAAGTGATCAACTAAAGGGAGATGGAAAATTACCAGCAGAGAGTGTTCATATTCTTGCCTAGGGTCACGAAAAGGTGCAAAGGCAGCAGAGGTTACTTTCTCTTTAAGGATAATTTAAATCATAGTCCCCACTCACAGTGCCACAAATTGAACTAAAATTAATGAATTTAAAATAGGAAAACTGAAAAAGATTAGCTAAGAATGTGTGGGCTAGGGCCATTTACTTTGTCTAATTAGCTATTTGTTTTTGGTGTCTATGCTCACAAAAAAAAAAATTTAAGTTATTTCAGATTGTGAGTAAATTCCCCCCTAAAACTATGTTGTTTTTTGCAGAAATAAACTTTGAAATTTTTAAACCAACACCTCAAACAACTCAAATGCAGCCAATAGTGAGTTTTAAACAATTAGGAGACACCTCACATAGTGTTTGAATATTTCTTATGGGCTCCTAGTCACTTTACAAACATGAAATGAAGGGAAATAACAGAAATTTTCTGCCTCTCGTTTCCACGCGCAAAAGTCTCACATAGGTGTGAAATATTTGCGTAGGTCACTGCTGAGTGTGCGCGTTCAGCCTCTTATATCTCTGTAAAATGTGTGTGAATTTCCTGCAAAAATGTTTTTGGAGATTCTAAGCTTCGGCCTCTCACTGAGGGTGAACGAGTAGAGAAGAAGAGAAGAGGGATTGTTCAAGCCAAACTCCAGAGTAGATAAAAAGGTCTCTACAAAAGGCATAACCAAATTAACTAGAAAGTAAAATTAGTGGATTTTCCAATCCTGTGTTGGTGGATTTGGTGCACAATCCACACTTGCTTAAGAGGAGTGATCGATGCCTCATAATTTTCTAGTCATAGTCAAATAAACAAAAGAGTTAGCAGGTTAGTGAACATTCCATAAAACAAAACACACTAGATAAGAATATAGTATGCATATGTAGAGAGAAAATAAGGCTAAACTAAAAAAATAACATGAAAGCTCATATAGAGTGAAATAACACAATAATACTAGTGATGGCATCAATTTCCCCTCTTATTGTGTGCTATTAGGAATAAAAGATAGAACGTTTACACACTTGCCAAGGGGCCCTTAGAACTATGGAGTTCTAAGACTCGATGCAAGGACGTTTTTACCTCCTAGTTCCCTTGGTGCAAGTTCCCTCTGTCTCCTCCAAAGGATTGGATTTGTTGGATGGCCAACATTTGAATCCCCTCTCTACTTCTACTCGGGATCACACACTGCTGGATTACTTCAAAGCAATTTTGGCCAGCATAACATTTTTCTCTCCCTTTTTTCATCTCTTGGTGGCCTTTTATAGATGAATTCAAAATCTCCTTCCCTCTCTTCGTACATTGATTGATGGTGAGCCAAGAGAGGGGGTTGATTCCATTGTGTGCTCCCTTAAGGTCCCAAGGAGGCTTAGGCGGTTGTCCTTGGGTGACCTCAATTGTGGGATCAATTTCTGGGAGTGTGCCTTGTGGTCCCTGAAAGTGACTTCCGCCACTCTCAAGTCTGTGTAGCTTTTTGAGGGAAATATGCACAAAGGTGTGTGTATCGAAAAAAAGTGTGCGCGAAGGTGCATTCTGCTAGTTTCTTGAGTGTGAAATTTGATTTTTCTTTTGTACCTTAGAGACTTTTAAAAAAATTTCAGATTCTCTAATGTGCCTCAACCCTATAAATCCTTTTATGTGACATTTAATAATGCCATCTTTGCTTGTCCTTTTTTCTAGTGATAACAACGGTCATTTAGGCCTTCCATGCCTTTGTATTTATAGTAATATAACTTGTACACAGCTGTTACCTTGGCGGTCTACACCATAAAAGCGATTAGAAGTATAATCTGGTGTTGATAGATTCGTTCCCAACAGAGGCTCGTACGTGTCAAACATTGAGTTATAAAAGTGATTTTATCCAACAACTCACTTAGCGTCTCTATTCTGTAATGCAAACTCCAAATTTGGTCTAGCCCGAAAAGAGGTGGGGACAAACTGTGGCTGTTTATGCTTTGAAGAGAAGTGTTGGAATTTAAGTGAGGCTGTGAAGAACAATAGCTATGTCTATTTTTCCTTTTTAATTCAATTTATTAATCAAAAAAATGTCTTATGAAATGAGTTATGTTTCGTAGGATGTGATATTAATAGTTTATGGTATTCACCATGGTATTGTAACAAATATTATTTACAAATTACTCTTATTATTATTCACAAATCAAAGGATGAGATTTATTTGCAAAGTAATTATGATTTTTTTTCCATTTTAATTAATTCACTACTTAGAAAAAATTGTCATGTGAACAAGTCTAACTAGTTAGTGATATTGATAAGACATGATGTTGACCCATAGTACTTTAACAAAGCCTATTTACAAATTAAGAATGACCATAATAAAGTGGGGTGAATTTCCATGATCAATAATCTTGTTACACGTTGTTTAAAAATGTATATTTATATATATTTAACTAATATATTATTTTTTTATCATTACTAATAATAATAATTATTTTAAATAAAGATACAATTTAGTTAATTCTTATGACTTTTTTAATTTTAGTAATGTATGATGAAGTAAGTATTTTGATGCTTATTATGTATTGATGTATATGAACACTTACCAACCATTGAATTTTTATGGCTACACTAGTTTATTTGAAATGAGGATCAATCATTCTCCAATAAGAATAACCACGATTTCTCATAATATATTTCTATGTTAATTATTATTATTATCTTTAATATAATTAGGTGTTTGTTAATAATACTTATTCTTAATTTCATGATGATGATGATGGATAACGTCTACTGAGACCAATTTTGGTCTATTGGACCTATAAATTTTCTTAGTTCTTAATTGTGTGGCTTCTTGTTTTTCTTGGAGAGAATGGTGTTGTAGCTTTCTTTTTCTTCTTTACGGTCTTCCAACTTCATATATAAAACTATATAGATTTATAATATCAATTAGATCACATCTTCTTTATTAATGATTGAGATTATTTTCAATAAAATTATATATTTTTTAATAACATTTAATTTTATTTAAGCATTTTCAAATTACTTACATCAAACTTTTTTATTATCATCACTGGCCAACAAGCATTGAAGAGCCGCACTAAGAAGAAACTTTCACAATTCAAAAAAAATATAATTTAAATAATTTAAAAATACTTAAAAATAATTACTCTTCTCACAAAATCTTTAATCTAAAAGATCTTTAGTTTTTAATCTCACTAGAAAAATCAAATATAACTCTTTTTATAAATCAAACATCTACCTTAATCATTGTCATTGTCATTCTTCAACTTACATTCATTACCAATATATATTTTAAAAAACACATCAAGAACATATTAACTTGGGCCAACGCCTATGTACCTCGATAAGATTTCAAACACGTTATGAATATGTTACCTACTCTAGTTTTCCGACATTGCATCGTCATTAACAAGGGAAGATAAGTCGGCCACTTGCACACTACAGACTGATGGGCTACCTGTTTCTTTCAATCGACTTCATCTTTTTAATGTGCTGCACAACCGACTTCCTTTTACAACAATGGGCGCATATATATATGAGAAGTAGATTGGTGATGTTGAATACATTTATGTGTCTTGAAATTTTTGTCTGGTATTTTGTTGTATAAATTATGGATTATAATTTAAAATGTGGTTTATCAATTGCACTCAATTATTGACAATAATTATGGTATTTTTTTGCTAATCATGTTTAAAGTGAATCAGGGTCAACAAATCCACAACCAATGTAATTAGAATATATAGAAATTTTCCAGTTTTGTACCGTAATCAATTTATGAAAATAACCAAGAAAAAATTATAAAAACGTATAACTTTCTCTTCTTCCACAGTTCACAACTATTATAATGCTCATGTATCATTGAAAGACTGACCACACTCATATGGTAGGGAAAGGCCAAGGCCTATCTACCTCAATAAGATTTTAAGCATGTGATTGATATACTGCAGATAAGATAATTCATTGACAAGGTAAGATAATTCAGCCACTGACCCATTAATATGTAAATCACACACGGAAGGGCTACGTGTTTCTTTCAATCGACTCAACTTTTTAACAGCACAACCAACTTCCTCTGACAGAGTGTGTTCATATCTTTATTCATATATTTTTATACAGCTAGAGCGAGACAATAAAAAATCATAACATTAAAATAAGGAGGTTAAAGGTTATTATCAGTATATTAGTATAATATATCATTACAAAGATGTTGAGGATTTTCCTTCCTTCATAATGACTTACATGTATGGCTGAGTGTATCTCAAAACTTAATCTTCTAACTTTCGTCTTTCATTCTAATAGAATTTTCAAAAATCTAGTATACACCATGTGGTCATCTTAAACGATTCTTGAGTCTTCCATCTTTTCAATTCACAGAATGTCTACCCACTCATGGTTTCCATTCATGTTTCTTTTGATTCTCGATTAGATAAAGACGGACTAGGGCGAACATGGGTTTTGTGGCTTCAATCCATTGGTGTATAATATCTCTATGTATTATACTTATTTAGTGACATTTAGTTGTACTTCATTGAGATTTAGTTGTACTTCATTGAGATTGGACTTGAATTAAGCATGTGTGAGTTTTACTTCTCTTCACTATGAGTGAACTCACATTATGAATGGAATCATGCATGAGCTATGGAATAGTTAATTCATGATTAACTAGGTGTGAGTTCACTTTAGTACACTTCTACTTATGTCTTTTGACTATTTAGTTATCTCTTAGAATTTACTAGTTCAACTAACTAGTTCACAAGGCATATACTTAGAGCGATCTTAACTGTGCATTATGACACCCATTTCCAATTTTTTTTTTCCATCTTCAGTTGCTATTAGCTAGCAATTGTTAATTTTGATTCCATCTAGATTTTCTACAAACTTTCACGCAATTTTGCTGTATATAGATTTGTTACCATTTATGACGCCAAAGAACAACTATGAACAACGTGGGTCTGGTTAAACAGACTAGGTTAGAAACTCTCATGGGAACTATAGGCTCTATAGGGCATTTGACCGTATGAATGCTAGAGATACATTTTACCCAAAATGCCCGTGAACAGTTTACAAGATACTCGTACACCCAATCCTAGGCCAGAAATAAGCAATATGCAATTGGATAGTTCAAGAATATGAATAGAGCATTACTATTGTGTGCACTAGAATAAAATGAGTGAAATGAAAGCTAGTTTCATTTCTGATTCCGTATTTGGATTATTTTCACACATAGTGCATTAACCTTAGATTCAATCTCATTCCATCTACCTTGTATGTTTGAGGCCCATACACACAACTTCCAAAACTACATCAGGAGAAACTGATATCTCAATGACCATTGCACAGGACCATGCAATTTCAATTATCCCAACACAGAATTCTCCATGGAATGTCAATGCACATGTTATATGCACATAAATATGTGAGAAAAATGTGAATGAACCATTTCTATTTCTTATTATTTATTTATGATTTACACATTCAAGAAATCGATAGTTGTTCACCTATATATGTGAATTGTAGAGTGGAAAATTTTGGAATGCAACCCTAATTTTTTCCTCATAATGTCACATAGTCCCAATGTAACACATTTACGATGTAAAATAGCACTCAAATATAATATCATATTATAACATATATTATTAAGGTGTGTAATCATATTTTAATATTAATACTAAATTGGAACAATATAATTTTAATTTCTCATTTTTAATATAATTTTAATTTCTAATAGTACAGTCATCTAGACATTAATATATTCATTTACACATTAATAATGCATCTATTTACATATTAATACATCGATCATACGTTAACTATAGATTAATCTATACATTAACACATGAAAATTATGGTCGATTATGGTTGACTATGCTTAGCATGGTCAACACTAGTCAACATGAGAATTATAGTCAACCATAATCAATATGGGTGTCATGGTGAACCATAGTCCCCATGGGAATTATAGCCAGCCATAGTCAACATGGGTGCCATGGTGAATCATATTCACCATGGGAATCGTGAGTTATCTATAGGTCATCATTAAAAATTAATTCTCAACAATAGTAACTATAATTAACTTGGTTGATTATGGTTTACTCTATGACTCTGGTTGGCATGATCAACCATGACCAACCATAGTCACCATGGGCATCTTGTTCAGTGAAATTAAACCATAAGCATCATGTCCAACATACCATATTCAACCATCAACATCATGTCTCAAACGCAAAACAACAACATATCCAAGATAACCATAAGCGTAAACCATGTAGTCAATGTGGGCCTTTTGTTCAACCATAGTCAAGCATAGGCATCATGTTCAACTTTCCCATAGTCAATTATAGACATGACAATTCTAGTCAATATGGACATATACATTACTAAGCCATTAAAGTTATAACTTTAATAACTCTATATAATAAATTTAATGTTTCATATTTAATATAATTTTAATATTATTTAATGTTTATTTTTTTCAAGATTTTTTAATATAAATTTTATAACTATATGATAGCATCCATCATTCTACTATAACTTACGAATCTAGATTTAATGTTTCTTTAAATTTTTATCATAACTTTAAGACAGATCTTAATGTGACAAAAACAATGTGGCAATGTGATGAAATATAAGAAAAAAATGGTGTCATAACTTTACAAACAATAAAATTCATCCCAATGTGACTAACAACAGACGATGCCAAAATGTGAAAAATAATAAACAACATCACAATGTGACAAAAAAAAATGTCGTCAAAAATTCAACCATAGTCAAACAATGGTTGACCATCAACAAACACCATCATAGAGGTAACCATATTCAAATCATGATTAGCCATAGATAATCCATTGTCAAAATATGGTAAACCATAGTACAAACATATCTAAACCATGGTTAGTTATAGTCAATCATAGTCAAACATGGTTGGACATAGTCAAACCATGGTCGAACAATGGTCAATCATAGACAAACCATGTTCAATCATAATCAATCCTGGTCAAATATAGTCAAACCATGATCAACTATCACCAACCAGAGTCAAGACAGGGTCAATGATAGTCAAACAATGGTAAACCATAGTCAAACCATGGTCATTCATATTTAAACTGAGGCAAACCATGGACAACCATACTCACCCATAGTAAAACATAGTCAACCAAAAAAAACATAATTAAACCATGGTCAACTAAGTTCAGCCATATTCAATTATGTATATCTATGTTCAACATGGACTACCATAGTCATTTATTGTCACCCATGGTCAAACATGGTGACATGGACAACCATAATCAACTATGGTCAACCATAGTCAAATAATCATGAAACATAGTCATTCATAAACAAAGTCAACAATGTTTAACCATAGTCACCTATTGCTAATAATAGACAAACCATGGTCAACAATAATTGAACCATGATCAACCACAATTTATCATAGCTAGCTATGGCCAATCATTATCAACCGTGGTTAACCACAGTGACCCATAGTCAACCATGGTAAACCATCATCATCATATTCAACCAAGATGAATAGTGCAAGGATATCCAATGATGGTCAACATGACCAACTATAGTTAATCATGGGTAGCCATAGTCAAACCATTGCCAACCCTTTTCAAGGTTACATGTTAGAAACAATAAATTTAATGTCACTATGTGATGAACAAAAATCAACATTGTGATGTAGTAAACAAAAATCAACATTGCAAGTACATGAACCAAAATCAAAGTCACAATGAAACGAACAAAAAAATTGTGTCACAATATGATGAACACATAACAATGTCAGAAATATAATGAATAAAATATGACATTAAATATGGTGAACATGCTTTACGAGGTTTGATCATGGTTGACCAAAGTTATTAATGACCGAATAAGATTGATAAAGTTCAACCATGGTCAAGCTTAGTCAACTATGAGAGAGCATTGTCATCTTCAATCAACCATGGTCACCATAATCAACTATTATCAACCATAGTCAGTTATAGTCACCATGGTTGACTATGGTTGACCATAGTTAATTATAGTCACCATGGTCAATCATTGTCAACAATAATTAGCTCTAGTAAGCACGATTGACCAAAGTCAAAATTTTAAAATATTTAATAATACTAATATTAATATGGTTAAAAAAAACTTACTAATATTAATAGGGTTCAATATGCTTTTATTTATAGAGGTTAAAGTTGTTTAATTTTTTTTAGCAAGCATGGGACTCCTTCTGTTAACTAGTTAAATATTTACATCCATAGATCTGTTAGCTAGCCAAAAACCAGACCCTGTGTCCAAAGTTATAAAAATGTCTCCGCCCAACATGAGAAACCGGAGGAATATCAAGTCTAGTGACCCCTAAAACAGATAGAAGGGCCAGAGCTTCAACATTTAACCGACTAAACTTGCTAAGACTTTGAAATATGAACATTACAAGTCTAGAAGCCCACTAGAAGCTTATCATAACACAAAAAGAGCACTTGGACAGTCTCAATGCTAGTTCTCCCTTCCCAGGTTGTTTGAATCTTGCATTGTCACGATGCCCTCCTCTTCTCTGTCCACAGGATCCTCCGACGGAGGCGCATAGCCTCGTCGAAGAATGTCCAGATACCCTGCAGTCATCAAGTTGTTCTCTCCCACAGCTTGGCCAATTCTCCTTCTATCGTGTATTAGGAGGCCTTGGATGATCCAAGTCACCCAAATTCATTGCACATCAACCCTCTCCCCATACTCCTACCGCAAGGACTTGACCAGGTCCACCTCAAATTTTTAGATGGTAGAAGAATCCATGTCGTCATTCTCAGTAAGTAACAATGCCTCCAAATGCAACCTTCTCTCCTCGAACTCTAGCTAAGACCTGTGCCACCCCCCTTCCCCTCCTTTATACATCTCTCCTTCCCCTCTACATATTCCATGTTCTATCTAGTAGTGGGCTTGAGTAAGGTGGCCTACCATCCTCCCCTCCAGGAAAGAGCATCACGAGACCAAAAACACTACCGCCTACATCGTAGCTGATATCCCCACCCCTTTCTGCCCATTATCCCTGGTGCTCCAATTTAGGACAATTCCACCTCATCCCCTTCGGCTTCTTATAAACCCATCTTGGGCTCCCCGAATTGCCTTTACTTCATAGCTACACCTTCCAGCACAATTAGCTCCACACTTGAGTAGACTAGGACATCGCTAGTGTCACCCTCCCACGAGATCCTGCAAATTTATTTCCTCTACCTCCATTTTCTAGTGTTGTACTTTACTTCTCACTGCCATTGTCCTATTCCCACTTATACTTCCCTCCTCTGTCACGTCTACCCCCATGTTGCCCCCTGCTCCGCTCCAGGTGGGGCAGCGTACATGGCACCAATCCTGCCTCTCATGGGCCTTAGCCACTCGCATCAGGGGTATCCCTAATCCTTTCTCGCAATCATCTTGCATTGTGCTTTGAATTCTGAGTCCTTTATTTCTCCCCACTTCCTTGATTGAATTTTCTCTCTCTCCTGTACCCCATGGTTGGCTATCAAGTCTACGAGACTGTTGGATTTTCTCCTTATACGATTGAGCTGGACCTCTGAATGCCGACTAAGGAGGGAGCTCAGGCATTCCAAGCAGGTAGCCATTTTCCAGTTTTGGGAAACCTTTCTCACTTGGGACCCATTAAGTAGTCTATGGGTTAAATCAATAATAATTATGTAATCTCCCTCGATGATTAGAGGGAGCCACTGATGGTGTATTTCCAGTTCTAGTTGGGCCATCATCCCTTTCAACTCAGAAAACATTTTTTAAGGTCTTTTCTAGGTACCCCAACAATATTCCTTGAATTTCCCCTTTGTTGTCGCGTATCACTCTGCCATTCCCAGCTGCCCCTTGGTTGCCTTTCGAGGCCCCGTCAAAATTCAACTTGAACATCTGATCTTCGGGAGGTTCCCATCTATCCAAGCTCTAAGATGTCCGAGGTGCATTGCCATCCTTTTTGATATATTGTGGCAGTTGCAGGACCTTACATGCTTGAAGCATACGGAGTTCCTTCCCTTTGATCTTAATGTCATCTCATCCCCATCTCCTGAGGCCTAGGATATCTCTCACATGAATTTGGATTCTTTCCCAGACATCCTCTTCCATTTGCTTCTTGTTTTAGAAGATATGAGGATTCCTTTCCTTCCATATTTATAATAACAGAAACCCCAGGGTGAGCTCCCATATTCGATTTAACAGGTTACCCTTGAAGGGGATCACATCCCAGTTAATAATAGTGCTCGTTAGACATCCTGGGGTCCGGTTGGGTTGGTTAAAAATCTTCTCTCCCTTACTCCATACTTTAGAGGTCCAGTTGCACTCGTCGAACATGTGGTTCATGGTGTCTCTAGCTGAAGGTATAGGACACAGACTGATGGTCCTATCATCCCCCTCTTGTGTAGGTTCTCCCACGTCAACACTCTTTCTTTTAGTAGCAGTAACAGAAAGGTGGATATCTTAGGCTAGAGTCCGAACTTCCAGACTTTGTTCCATTTCTTCTTAGTTTGGGTCATGTGATGTTTCCCAGCTATTCTCAATGTTTCCTTTATGTTAAATTTCTCGGATGTATTATATCCCCATATGATCTTATATGTATGCCGACTCTTTTTTATCTTTCTTTCACCTAGAACCTGTACAAGCGTGCTTGTATCTTCTCTCAGTTTGCATGTCCTGAACCAATCCTCCTTCTTCCATTGGTGATATGGGTTACCCTCGACATTAGAGTCCCAGAAATATTTGACCATGGTCAGGCCTTCCCTTTGCAACTATTCTTAGAGACCTAGCATTTCCACCAGCCCTTGGATATTTGGAAATTTTTGCCAAGCATCCTTGAAAAAATCCACCTCACCGCCATCGCATATCTCCCAAAATATGTGCTCTTTAACTATGTTGTGATTTTCATTAGTCATCCTGCATATTATTGATCCTAGGGGTTCCTCATTGAATTAAATCAGGCTCTGTCTAATCCATCCTCTGGCATATTTACTCGTGAAGAGGTCTACATGTAGTTCTGACTTGTTTGCAATCCATCACCATTAGATTTTCAACCCCAACACCTAATTACTTACTTCAGGGTACCTGAGCACTAGACCTCCCTCTTCCTTGGGAAGGAAAACTACTTTCCAATCAACCAATACCCATTTTTTCTTGTTCTCATTACTTCCCGAGAGAAATTGTCTCTAGATAGCCCTTATTTTCTTAATTACTGACTTTGGGGCTGCAAGGACCAAGAAGAGGTATATCGACATTGCCTGAACCATCAAATTCACTAGAGTTAAACAGTTAGGAAGGTTTCAAGCCCGATGAGTTTGGTTGTCTAGCCTGGCTGTCATATTATCTAAGAGTTTAGTCCAAGTACTATGCCTTGCCTTATAGCCTAGCAATGAGGCTCCCAAGTATTTGGAAGGGAGGGATCCTTCCGCGAAGCCCAGGATTATGATAATGTTCCTTCATGTTATCATAGGACTGTTAAATAAGTAGACCTAATATTTCCCGTTATTTACTTCCAAGCCACTTGCTCTTTGAAATAACTCCAAGATTTATTTTAGACCTCGTGCCTTTTTCACTGCTGACTTACCCATCACATTGTGTCATCTACAAACTGTTGATGCGTATGGTGGGATGCCCCCTCATGTAATCCTAGCCCTCGAATCTTCCCTTCCTCTTGGCTAGCCTTCAACATTCCGCCTAACCCTTCTGCCATGAATATGAAGAGAAAGGGGGACAAATGATGTCCTTACCTAATTACCCTTGATGCCTTCAAATTTTTAGAGGGGGAGTCATTTACTAGAATAGAGAAAAAATTTGATGACACTAGGTTTAGGACCCATTTCAGCCAGTCGTGGCAGAACGTGAAGGCTTTTAGAATCTTCTTCATGTATTGATAGCTCAATTTTTCGTAGGATTTTTCCATGTCAAGTTTTATCATCATTCCCGGCTTCCTAGAATTTCTTAAGGAGTGGATTACCTCATGGGTAAGGATGATATCATCCAGAAATTGTCTCCCTTACACAAACCCAGCTTGTTCCAAGGACATGAGATTTTTTAGAAAGGGTTTTAGTATATTTTCTATAAATTTCGTGATAATTTTATATATGACATTACATAGCGCTGTCATGCTGAACTTACTCGGTTCTTCCGCTCCATGCTCTTTTGAAATAAGGGTGAGGAAAGTTGAGTTGAAGGCCTTCAGAATTCTGCCCATTTTTCGCGCGTCCTCTACTATGTCCACCAGTTCACCCTTCAATAGATCCCAGTAGCTTTGAAAGAATTTGGTCGTGAACCCATTTGGGTTCGGGGCTTCCCCTCCTTCCATCTGCTTAAATGCTTCCTCCACCTCTGTCATTTCTATTCATTGCGCCAACATCTGGTTATTCTCAGTGGGCACCAGGTGGGGATTGTTGGTTGTTATCTTATCTATATATAGGCATTTATCTTCCTCAGTCTCGTGGAGCAGCACTGAGAAGAAGTGGTTAAGGCTCTTCTTAAGATCCTCTATATTTTCATGTAGTGGCCATTAACAATTTTTAATCATGCTATGTGATTGCTCTGCTGATTTTGTATTGTGTCTCTGTGGAAGAACCTGGTGTTCCTGTCCCCCTCCCTGAGCCAGACGTTTTTAGATTTATGCTTCTATAGGATCTCCTCCTGCATTTCCCGTTGGGAAAACTCCAAGAGGAGTCTATATTCTGTTTCCCTCTCCTCATCACTGTATCTGCCTTTCATCACTCGTTGTTGTAGTTTCTCTATGTATCCTTATATTCTCTGTTTTGCCTCTTGTATATTTCTGAAGGAGTCTTTGTTCCATCACCTCAAACTATATTTTATGTACTTTAGTTTCTACTGAAGGAAATACATTTTGGACCCTAATGGGGCCTTGAATTCCCCCCACCATTCTTCGATAAGGTTATGAAAATCAAGGCGAGATAACAAAAATCTCTCTAACTGAAAGGTTCGTTTGAAATTCTCGCCTATGCGAAGAGACTCCAAATATACTGGCCAGTGATCTGACCCACCCGCTAGAGGGACTATTGTCCCAATCTCTCCTCCTCCTGCCTGAACAGATTCAAACACTAGGAACCTATATATTCGGAAGGCTATGTGTTGAGCTCTGACACGTTTTTTTTTTTCGTGTGAATAGGTTGTTGGTTTTTTTCACATCCACTAGGTGCAAGTCCTCAATAACTTCATTGAATCGTTCACTCATACCCCCTTTTTTCTCCCCAAATTCCTCATCAGATTGAAGTCACCTCCTCAGATCCAATGCTTGTCCCCCACCCAAGGCTGAAGATTACAAATACCTTCTAAAAATGCCAATTTAAGAGTCATTTGAAATGGCCCATTGACATTCATCATCATCCCCCAAACAGAGGTGCCCAGGACATGAATGTGAGTAGAGAGGGAATGGGGATGGAACACAAAGTCTGAGAGGCTGATAACTGACAGATTCCACAATATGCCTATCCCTCTATCCATTCCCCTTGCATTGACTCCCATTACTTCCGAGCCTTTCGAGATGGATCGGTTGATCTTCTTCAGTTCTTCACCACTACACTTTTCTTCTTGGATAAAGAAGATTGAGGGTCTCTCCACCTCTATTTTCCATTTTATCATTATTTTTCTGAGTTGAATGTTACATCTTATTACATTCCAAGAGAGAACTTTCATGAGGAATATTTTGAAATGGCAAGAAAGGCATCCTCGATAGTAGGGTATTGCACTCATGCCACCAGTTTGCCTCCAAATTCTTGTATTTTGTGGGAATTTCCATGTCTCCCTCTTTTTTTTCCTTCCCAGACCTTTAAGGATTCTGAAACCACTCCTAATGTATTCAAACTCTTAGATTTGATGATATCTTTTATTAATATTGTAACTTGTTGGAAAGGTATGTATCTTGATTTTTGGTCTCTGCAGGCCTGCTCGATCCCATCTAGGTATAACTACCATATTTCCATATCCTTTGTCTCCTCCCCTTGTCTATTATTCGCCTGGGTCATGTGCTCTTCTGTCTCCTAAGGAAGTCTGTCTGATATTGCTCCTTCCTTCCCTTTTTAATTATTGGACTTAGGACCACCCACCACATCACTGGTCCCTTCCTCACTGACCTTGTTCAGAGACTCAAACATGTTTTGTGTTTGTGGCTTCTTGTGCACTTCAATCCATGGGTTTTTCTTTTCCTATCCATTTATGTTAACAATTTTCTCGAATCCATCTGGGATCCTTCTCCCCACTAGTGTTTTTTGTTTTAACAAGCATGGAACTCAAAGGGAATTCATAGAATAGCTGGTCATGTTCATGAAATCGTCTAGATATAAAAGGAATATGCTCTTATTCTATTGCTTTGAACTAGTCCTCATCCTGCTAGGTCAGGTTCACTCCTTTCGATAGTTCCTTCGAAATATCTAGGTACACAAAGATTCAAGCGTAGGAGACATACCTCAATTTCTTGGTTTTCTCAACCACCTTGACGAAGTACCCCAAGGCATTACCTATGTATTTCAGAACATCTAGATGCCAAAATTCTACCGGGAGGGAGTAGAGCCTCAGCTATATCGAAGCCATTGATAGATACTCTTTTTCCGGATTAAATCATTCCCTCCATAGAGTCAAATACAGACCTGATGAGTTGTAGAAATACGAGCCTCCGTCAAACACCCTATTTTTTCCTTCTTGGTTGAGGAATATTATTGTAAAGAAGCCTTTCGCCCCTAGCTGCAAGTCATAATTCCCTTTTGGTTTCCAAGTTGTATTGATCCACCATATTAAGGTTTTCTTTGTTGGCCATGTGCCCACAAATTTTCCTTTTAGGGAATGGTATTTCATATATTGGATATGGGGTCCCATACCTTCCGATTTTACTTGTACCTGGGGAATTTCTATCATATTCGGTAGGCATTGGCTAGGGCACCTTGCCTCATTTTATTTCTCTCCCTCCTTCAAATGTTCAAAGTTCTGCTCTTTCCAAGGCCCTGCCATACTTGCACCCTTCTTTTCTGCTGACGGGAGCTCCTTCCCCCATGGTTCCATTGTGGGGCTCCCCTCACCTACCGAGCTACCTGCAATCGTTCCAGGCCCAACATGCCTAGAGGTGTTGCCTACTTCCCCTATCGTTGCCTAAAATTTACTGCCTCCATTCACTGTGACCTATGTTTTCCACCACACCTAAGATTATCATGCGCAATAATATTGATATTAATATTAAGAATGTTTAAAAGGGTTTATAATAAGTTTTATTAATATCATTAATAATATAGTTTATTAATTCCCAGATGCGGGTCAACTGGAAAGATATTAATGTGATGGGACTTGGGTGCGACAAAGGGCGAAGACACTTTCCTACCCAAGTCACGGCCATAGGAGGGCATTCAAATTATGCTGTCATCACATCAAACGCATTAAATTCTTGTGCAGTTTGAGATCTGACCTTAATTCCCTTATGTGACTCTGCATGCTCCTCAATGCTTCGACCTTCGACTCTCATCAATGAGAAGTTAATGCAGGGCGATCTTCGATGCAATTCCATGCGGATTTTTAATATGGAGAGTAGCTCTAGTTTCTCAGACGTTCCTCATTCAATGAATTGTAGGTGCTCTTCGACTGATGGGTTCCCCAGTCTGTGCACAGTGACAGGTAGAAGAAGCCCGCTGAATTGTTGCTTAGACCTTGGTGATGATCTGCAATTCTCTCGTTCTAGCCTTTGTCTTTCTGCTTCTGTTTATTTGAATTTTCTCTTTCCTGAAGCCTCTTTCACTCCTTCTCCTCTGCCACTTCTCGTGCCCTCCGCAGAGACTAAGCCCATGCCTCGCTTACGTTAACGTATGTGTTGCCACAGGGGTAGCACCAGAATCCAACCCCTGTGCACTCCCTCTAGCTCCACCTCTGAGTCGTCTTCTAGTTCTAGTGATTATTTCTTGGGCCTCTATCCTAATACTAGAAGTGGGAGCGGTCATGTACATGAAACCAACCACCGTATGGGCTCCTCGGCACCTCCTATCCCTACCCCTCTAACCTCTCCCACACTCCATATGGTGCATTTCTCTTTCAATTGCTCTTTGAACTGCCCTCAAATAACTGCCTCAATTATAGTTTCTTTCCATGAAGAGCCCCGGGCAGAAGAAGAGAGCACTTGTCAGGCGGGCCTGAGTAAAGAGAAAGCCCAGATTTCGAACCATCAGACGGGTTCTTTGAACAAGCAGGGCAGGGAGGCACATGCAAGCAGAGTTCATGAAAGGGAGACAGCGCAAGGAGACTTCTTCTCCCACCACGGACTCATCAAAGAAGGATGAAAATATGGCTGCATACTGGTGCCAAATTGTTGAAGAACTGCCTGATGAGTAATTGTTCTTTTCTTGTCTGGTTTTCGTGCTTCGAGGCCCATTCTACTAGGCTTGTCTTTGATTATCTTGTTATGTCAAACTATAGTTTTATTTTTTAATGTTATAATCGATGTCATCTTCAGAGGCATCAACAACTGGTACCCCTACGAGGGCAGTGCAACAATTTGAGAATTGCTCAAGGATGGTTTCCCCTTATGAGGGCAGTCTTTTTTCTGAATTTTTTGTCAAGTTTGCCATAGGTCTGGGAAAATATCTGGCTTTGGCCACGATGTAAAATATTTCTTTTGTTAATAGATTAACCTAACTTAAGAAAAAAAATATAGTTTATTAATAAATTTCAATAAGGTTTCATTTAAAAAGTTTGCAAATGTTTAATAATGTTAATATTAATATTAATAAGGTTTAAAAATACTTAATAATAAGGTTTATTAATCAGATAATGTTAATAATAAAGTTTATGAATAAATTTCAATAAATTTTTATTAATAAGATATTATATTTAATGAGATCTGAAGTTTTTTTAATATTTAATTTTCAATAGTATTAAGAAAAATATTAATATTACTATTAAGAATAATATTACTAATATTTATAATAACAAGGTTTATTAATAATATTAATATTAAGGTGTTTGAAAAGTGTTTTAATATTTCTATTTGATAAGGCTTAAAATTTATTTAATATTTAACTGACATTGTAATGTGATGAAAAAAATGGCATCCATATGTGAAGCAAAAAATTCTCGTTACAATGTGGGAGTTAAAACTCAATATCACAATATACCCCAATGGGGGTGGCTAAATGGAGGGTGCGCCATACAACTCACAGAGAGTGGCTTTATGAGGAATGACATGTGCATGGAATTGAAGGTGCAACTATTAAAAGTGGTGCTGAAATGGACAAAGCGTTGGGAATATTAACACTCATTTAATACTCTGGATGATCTGTAGTTGCATTTGTTTTTGGTCTCTTGGTTAGGGTGATAGGTAAGGTGGTTTAGCAAATGTTTAGTTTGCACAAGGTTTTCACTTGTGCACACTCGTTGGTTTGGGAAGCCCTGCTTCAAAGGGTGATGGTGGTTGGTGTCACTCTCCTTGTTTTTTGCTTACTCAAGTGAATATAAAAGTGGTGCGAGATCTAGCGGAGATGGTTTGTGCATGCATGAAGTGTCCTATTGAAACATGGGTTGGAGATCCTACTGCATGGTTTCATTATGTGGAGCTCAACTTTTGGAAAATCCTTCAAAACCTTGCTAGTGACATGGTAAGCTTGGTACCTCCTGTTTGTTTTAATTCTTATTTTTGTTTGTGTTTGGAACATGGTCGGTTTTCTCGATTCAAATCCTTCCTTGGGAGCTTGCTGATGGGCCTTTAAATTAGACATAAAATAAGGCCCATATAACCTTTCTTAAGCTCATCTTCCTTCCTTACGCACATGAATATATATATTAAATACCTCCTTCTGCACTGAATAATGTTTTCTTATGCTTCAATATTTTCTTAGGAAGGTTTAAAGGTAATTTCATATTTGTGCCTAATATTGGTTATTTTTGTAGAATATTGTGAGAATATTTGGCAGATTATGCAGATTTAGAGAAGTAGGTGATTTAGGGACTTTCTCCTTGCCACGGGAAGATCAATATTGGAGAATAAATGAGCACAATATTAGGAAATTAGGGAGAAATCTTAGAGAGATTCAAGGGGGTTGTCCACCCTCCTTAACTCTCAAAGGTAGCCAAAGGATCATCATGAGATCCCCTCCAACAATTTGAATTCTAGAGGCAACCAAGCAACTCAAGACCAACTTCACTCAAGGAATACTTCACTTGTAGTCCACTTTGAGTCAAGTGGACTCAATCACCCCAAATACTCTCTCCAACAGTTCGCGTTCCAGGTGCAGCTAAGCAAATCAGAGAGGAGAGCACTCAATCTTTGTTTACTAGGAGTCAAGTCGACTCAATCACCATTTTCTAGGGAGCTGTTGGTAGCTGCCCTGTAGAATAAATAGAGTAGAGCTAGAGCTAGGAAGAGTTATTCAATTCTAGGGGATTCAATTCCATTCAGAACTTTTGTAGCAAACTATTAAGATTTTTATCGTATTCATGGATTAAAATTTCAGAAATATAACGAGGCTATTCTCTTCCTGGAATCAGAAGAAAAAATCCATTTTACTGATTTATTTTCAAAGAGTGAGGCTTGTGAGCTAGGGCCTGACCCATGTGCCTCAACTTCTCTGTTGTTTTCATTATTTCCCATCTACCATTTAGCTAGTTTTCTTTCTATCATTAAAATAGTTCTTCTTTTAAATAGTTTCATTGCTATTTAGTTTTACTTTCAGCATACTGCTGTAGTTTTTCATTTTCTTGTGAGTAATAGAATAGAGGAGAAAAACCAAAACGTTGTGGTCAAGCCTTCCCCTCTCATCTCTGTCCATAGTGTTTGAGCAGGGTTGACCTCCCCATAGGCCATAAAAAAACTTCTTTTCTATTCACTATTTTTATCACACATTTTTCTTGTTGTCATGCATGAATCAGCCAGTTTAATTGCAGGCATAGGTAGCCACGAATAAGTTCATTGACACCTACCACTTCATATTCCATCTCTGCTTTTACGCCTCTGAAACCCTCATTGTTACAATTTTATTTCTCCTTTCCTTAATAGCTTCTGCACCCTTTTTATTCATAAAATGATTAAAAAACCATTGAAACTCGACCTCCATCTTTCTTCCTCGAAATTTCCATTACCATACATCGCACCTCGCAAATCGGAATTCTTACCCTTTTTCCATTAACAACTACCACTCATTTTTGACCAACTGGGATATTACAACATCGAATATCGTAGATCGTAGCCTTTCCCCTTTTCTTTTAATACTTCCCTCTCATTCTGCCGAAGCAATAACTCTGCCGCATCGCAAAATTTCACTTCACAATTTTCCATTTTTATTCAAGACTTACTGATTTCTTCTGTCGATTGCGATATTGCAAAATCGAAAATTGCAAATTTCATCATTTACCTTTTTCTTTTAACACTTACTGCTCATTGTGCCAATGCGATAACTCCGCTGAATCGCACATAGCACTTCGCAACATTTCCCTTCTCCCTTTAACACTTCCAATTGCGATAATGGTCGCACTACGACGTCATCTGCCACATTGGACATCGCAAATCACAGTTTGTAGTGGTTCCTGTTAACCTTTAGGGCTCTAGCATTGTGATATTGCGATTGCGATGTCGCATTTCACACATTGCAAATTTTTCCTCCACCACATCTTCGCCATCACACTCTTCAATTCATTCTGCTCCAAAGCCCTTTTTGCGCTATAACAATCCCTCTTTCCACTTCTAAGAATTGTTTCATGCATTAAGCCCTCCATTAGCACCTTTACCCATTTTTCCTCTGAACTCCAATCAACACTTTTTCAGTTAGAATTAGATCATGAATAACTTCATGGTTAGAAGCATGGTAGATAGATCATAGGATATGTAGAGTGTGTTTAGCCATTTGGCCAACTCAATGCAATTTATTTTAGTTTCTTTTCTGTCATTTCTTTTCTTCAATTTAGTTTAGTTTCCTTCGTGTAATTTATTTTCAGCAATTTAATTTAGTTTCCTTTATGACATTTCCTTTCTGAAACTTAGTTTAGTTTCATTGAAGTGTGACAGACTTCACTGAGAACCCTTAGAAATAACACCCTTTTGTAAAGTAGAAGAGGATGGCATGAAAATAATGAATCTGTTGTGTATATAGAACTATCATCTCCAAGTTTGTATGAACCCTGGGTTGATAAAGTAAAGTAGAGCAGCCCCTGGGAGTTGCAGCAGTCTTGGTGCAATACAAGGGCTTACCACTTTTTGGCGCTATTTTCACGGAGGTGTCTAGTGCAGGCTTTGATTTTGTTTTTAGAATTCCTTTCTAATTTCCTTTATTTTAATGCCATTTCAGAAATGTAAAAAAGAAATACAAAAAGATATGATTTTCATGCCTCATAGGAGTAGGGATACTTATAATTTTTTTTTGAAAAATATTTCTCCAATACCAGCCCCCCACTTGACCAGGTGGTCTAGTAAGAACCACATCACCATACACTCACTATAAGAAAAAAGGACATTGGTGAAGGGCGAAAAATGTCACCATAAGCTCATTGGTGACGGTTAAAAGAGCCTTCTGTGTGACATAGAATATTCCTTCAAAATTTTCATAGGTTTAATTTCGCATTAAAACCCTGAGTGGGATTCGAAGTAGCAACCAGACACATTCCCAACCGTAAATCTAAGTTTAAACGTGTATTGAATTGTAAACGAGAATGATTTACACATAATGAATTACAGAGAGACAAATGGAGTAACTCCATATTCAATCATTGACATTACACCTTAAAGGAATATATGCCAAAACAAGAAATTTGACTTTTTGTGCAAGATTTGATACTAAAAAGGTCCATTGGCATTACACCTTAAAGAAAGATAGGCCAAAACAGGAAATTTGACTTGTGGTTCAAGATTTGGCAATACAAACCTGGGGCCACCTGATGCACATACCTTGTAACCATTAAGGTAGTGGGATCTCAATTGTCCGTAATGCTCAATTTATCATTGCAAAGTTGATGGTTATGCCTATTTATCTATAAAAGGTTATTCTATGGCATTACCATGTCAGATTTTCTGATAAATCCTTAACACAAAAGAGGAATTTATTTCCTCTTTCAACAGAGAGATTTCTATTTCATGTGCACACAGACATAGAAAATAAAAATAAAGAGAGGAACATAGTGAACTAAAGAACTGTTGTTCTATTTTTCATTTAACGAAAAAAAAACTGTTACATTCTTCTGCAGTGTTAAATTGTTATCGCTCTGTTGTGCTATTGCTCTGTTGCACTTGAGCAAACTCTGCTCTCACACACACTGTGTATTTTTTTCTCCTCACACAGTACACATTTCCTTATTTGTATTATATATGTGTGTGTGTTTACAATACATATTAATATATTAACCTAAGTTAAGAACTATATGAAAAAAAATTATGTCGTCGCAACATTCAACAATATAGCATAAAAACTATAACCTAAGTTTAAAGTTTATATAAAATAAATATAATATTTTGTGGCGGTGTTTTAAACCGTTAAAAAAAAAATTATAAAATATAATGTGATACGTTTATTGCATCAAACTTTGCATTGGACGACGTTAGCACCAAACGGAGCGAAAGATGATCGGGGAGGAGAATGTGAAGGTTCATCACATCGATCAATGCACTGACTGACTGGGTGTTTAAAATTTGCGACGATGAACCATTGGCTGCGGGAGTGGAGAAGGCATGTTGGTTGGGTCACACTATCGTGCATTTGAAAAGGGAGTGGTGACGTAGGCATCGGGGCTTGTGATACGATTCTAATTGGTCACAGGTCGAATGGAATGGCAGTGGCAGGGTCCATAAAAATTACGTGGAGTGTTTTGAATTCAAATACATGGCATGAAATTTAAATGTGTTTGGTGAATAAGTTATGCCATGGGGTTTTGTGGTTCATACCACGATTTGCAAATCGGAGAGGGCGACGGCAGTGTAAGGAAATCAGTTGTTGTAGGAGAATTAAACACACAAACAATTCAATGCACAAGTTGAGTGAAAAACCAAAACTTTGTTGTTGTTGCTGTCCTTTATATTCACATCAAAAATTGATGTTTTTTCCTGTTGTTTTAGGTTGCAGTTGGGGTGATTTCCAACACTCTCCCTTAATCACAACTGCTGCTATCTTGCATTCCCTGACATTTTCTGAGATAATTAAAACTTTTATGCCCCAATTGTTTTGTCAAAATATAAGAAAAATTTTCTTCTATTATACAATTTTGTAAAACAACTTCTCCATTGTTCACAAATTCTCTGATATAATGATACTTTCCATCAATGTGTTTTGTTCTTTTACGAAACACTAAATTATTGGATAAGGATATTGCTGAGCTATTATCAAAATAAATTGTTGTGCCTTTTACCTATTCATGGCACAAATCTCTTAAAATTCTTCTCATCCATACTGCTTGACATGTTGGTGTTGTAGCTGCCACATAATCTGCCTCTACTATTGATAAAGCCAAAATTGGTTGTTTCTTAGAAGCCCATGAGATGGCTCTTGATACCAATTGAAAAACATATCCAGATGTACTTTTCCTTTCGTCTATAATTCCAGCCCAATCACTGTCAGTATATCCAATTAACTCAAAATTTTCTAAAGAGTTGTATAAAATAATATACCCCTTTGTTCCTTTCACATACCGTAGAATTCTTTTTGCTCCCTGCCAATGTGTCTCCTTTGAATTTTCCATGAATCTGGAAATTAAACTTATATCATGCATAATATATTTCCTATTTGCAGTCAAGTACATAAGGTTGCCATCTATGCTTTTATATAGACTTGTATCTACATCCCTGTTGTTGTCTTCCTTGCTCAGTTTCAATCCCATCACTATAGGAGTTATTGTTGCCTTACAAATATTGCATGTTAAATCTTTCCAAAACTTTTTTCACATATTTTTCTTGAGAAATACAAAATTTATTTTCATTTTTCTTTACTTATATTCCTAAGAAGTATCTCAGCAATCCCATATCAGTTATCTCAAATTCTTCTTTCATGACTGTCTTAAAATTTTCAATGAGGTAAGCATCATTACCTGTGAATATCACATCATCAACATATAAAACAACAATGAGCATCTTAACATCATTTTCTTTGATGTATAATGTGGGTTCTCCTTCACATTTTTCAAACCCATTTTCTAGTAGATAGGCATCTATTCTACTGTACCATGCTCTTGGTGCTTGTTTCAACCCATATAGAGCTTTTCTCAATTTGCATACTTTGTGCTCTTGGCCTTCTTTTTGATAGCCCATAGGTTGTTCAACATAAACCTCTTCCATGAATACTCTATTTAGGAATGTTTATTTCACATCCATTTGGTAATATTTCCATTTTTGTTGTGTTGCTATAAACAACACTGCTCTTATTGTTTCCATTCTTGCAACTATTGCAAAAGTTTCTTCGTAATATCTTCCTTGTTGCAGCTTTTAGCCTCTGACAACAAGTCTGACCCTGTGCCTTTAAATATTAACTTCATAATTTCTTTTGGTCTTATAGATCCATTTTACTCCAATCACTTCCTTACCTTTAGGGAGATCTACTAATTCCCATGTTTTGCTCTTCTCTATTGCATTAATATTTTCATCCATAGCATCTATCAATTTATTATATTTTACTACTTCTTGAAAATGAATAGGATCATCTATATGACAATACAATGAAAATAAAGAGTTCATACCTTCATTGGTTGCCTCTTTCTCATAAATTTCATTTAAAATTCTGAATCTGGTTCTTGTTTCACTTCTTGAGCTTGTGCTTGTGGAAGCACACAAATGAGCTCCTTCTGTTGTGCTTGAAGAAGCAATCTCATCACTTCTCATGATTGTTCTCATACCTGGATGAGGTGTTCCATGATGTGCTGGTGTTGGTGGAGGTGGTACTGCTAATGAGGGATTTCTTACTTCCATTTGTTCCTCATCATCTTCTTGAGAGGAACAAGTTTTCACATTCATATTTTTCTCAATGCTTCCATCCTAAGCTTCATCTCGAATGAACTATACATATATTATTATTATGAAATTATTAATGGGTGGTTTATACAATTTACATGCCTTTGATTCATCATTATATCCAAAAAATATGCAGTTCTCTCCCTTATTGTCCAACTTCTTCCTTATCTGATCTGAAATATGTGCATCAGCCACACATCCAAATACTCTCACGTGTGTGGAAAATTGTTTTATGCCACTCCATGCTTCTTCTGGAACTTTGTTTATGACACTCTTTGTTGGGAATCTATTTAAAACATATGCTGCACAATGTACAACTTCAGCCCAATATTCATTTGGCAAATGTTTTTCCTTCAACATGATTCTTACCATATCCATGATGGTTATGTTTTTCCTCTGAGAAAGTCCATTTTTCTGAGGTGTGTACCTTCCTGTAAATTGCATATGAATTCCATTTTCCCTGCAAAAACGCAGAGTATTTTTGGAGATTTATTCTCCTCCTCTATCAGTCCTCAAAAATTTTATGTGCTGCACACTTTGATTCTCTAGTAGAGCTTTAAAGTGACAGAACTTCTCAAACACTTCACTCTTCAACTTTAAGAAATACACCCATGTTTTTCTTATGTAATCATCAATAAAAGTTAACATGGAGTGGTTCCCTCCTAAAGATGGTGTTTGCATTGGTACAAACAAATCAGAATGGACTTTCTCTAAAGGTGTTTTTGCCTTATGGTCTTTCCTGATGGAAATCTTTCTTTATGTTGTTTGCCCAAGATGCAACCTTCACATAGGCTCTTTGGTTTTTCAGTCAATGGTAATCCCTTTACCATACCTTTTCTGTGTAACAAATTTATGTCTCCAAAGTTGAGATATCCAAATCTCAAATTCCATAGCCAGTTTTCATCTTTTGCTTCCTTTTGGAATGTCTCTTGTGTCACAACTTCCATTGCAACTCTTTTCTTCAAATATTCTCTCATCCTGAGAGGAAACATTATATTTCTTGTCATCTTCACTTGTGCGATCCTTTGATTTCTTGGAGGCATGTCCATGATGGTACACACATCATCTTTAAAGAATACATTGTAGCCTTTTTGAATGAGTTGTTCAATGCTCAAAAGGTTACACTTAATACTGGGTACATAGTATACATTTGATATGGATTTCCTTTCTCCTTTTCTTGTCAAAACACTTACTCTACATTTCCCCATGAAAGAGACTTTGTTGTCTGTTCCCAATGTTACTTGAGACTTCACATTTTCATCCAACATGGAAAACATAGAAATGTTCCATTCATATGGTTGCTACATCCTGAATCTAGAAATAATATATCTTCATTCTTTTCTTCAACCATATTACATGTTAAAATCATTTTTTTTTACTTTGAGTTTATTTAGTAAAGTTAGCACTGGGTCTATTAACCATGTCGCTCTGTTTCTTTCTACATTCATTGGCATAGTGCTCATACTTCTTACAGTAATGAAATTTCACACGGGATTTATCATACCTCTGTTGAGGTGCTTGATTTTGTCCACCTTGTTGGCTACTGCCTTGGCTTTGATTGTGACTTTGGTTGCTGCCCCTTCCACTTGTACTTGCAGGGTTATTTCTTCCTCCTCTGTTCTGGCTTCCGCATCTACCTTTTCCTCTTTAGTTTGATATTCCTTGACCTCTTCCTCTTACAAAGGGCATTTGGGTCATAGAGGCATGCTCTAAATATAAGTTTTCTATTGTGTTTAACATTTCTTCATGTGTCATCAAAGATTCGTGAAGCTCATCAACTTGTAAATCTTGAGAGATCCTTTGTCTCTTCAATAGTAGTGACTATTACATTGAATATTAAGGGTAAGCTTCTCAATATTTTCTCCACTATCATTCTCTCTTCTACTTTCTGTCCATGAGATCTCATTTGGGTAACCAATGCAATCAACTGTGTGAAGAATGAGTCTAAGATATCAGATTCTTTCATGAAAATAACTTCAAAATATCTTCGCATTAATTTAATCGTTCCTATCTTTACTTTCTCCATACCTTGATAGGCTATTTGGAGGCTATGCCATGCCTCCCTGGACTTCTTTTCTACTAAAATTGGTGGAAATATGCTTTCATGCACTGCTTGATAGAGATAGAAGAGGGCTTTTGAGTCCTTCTTCTTATTACTCTTCCACATATCCTTTTCTGTTTTTGTTAGGGAATTATACTCATTTGCATCAGTTGGTTCTTCAAATTCATCTTCAACTAGTTCCCATAAATCTTGAGATGCAAACAAGGCTGTCATTGTGATTTCCCAATAATCATAGTTCTTCCCATTGAACTGTGGGAGATGAGTATTTCCCATACTCATGCTTGTGCTAGTTCCTGCCATTCTTTACTGTGCAGAACTATAAAGCTTGACTGTGTAACTTAAAAATGAAACTTTCTCACTATAGGAGAGGTAAACTCTGACTCTTAATACTTTTTTTTTCAAATCTTTGTATATTGTTAAATAAACACTAACACTATTGTATAAATACCTGACTTGTTGAAAACCTTCACTCTGCTAGTGAAATGCTTCAACAATATTCTTCTTCCTTCAGCTTCTTGAGCAACTGCTGAGAGCCTAGACTAGCTCTAATACCATGTCAGATTTTTTGATAAATCCTTAACACAAAACAGAGGAATTTATTTCCTCTTTCAACACAGAGATTTATATTTCATGTGCACACAGACATATAAAAAAAAATAAAGAGAGCTACACAATGAACTGAAAAACTACTATTCTATTTTTCATTTAATGAAAACAAACTATTACATTCTTCTATAGTGTTAAACTGTTGTTGCTTTGTTGCGTTACTTATCTGTTGCACTTGAGCACACTCTACTCTCACACACACTGTGTATTTTTTTCTCCTCACACAGTTCACACTTCCTTCTTTCTATTGTAAACATATATATATATATATATATATATATATATATATATATATATATATATATATATATATATACAATACATATTAAGATATTAACCTAAGTTAATAACTATATGAAAAAAAAATTATGTCGTCACGGAATTCAACAATATATCATAAAAAATATAACCTAAGTCCAAATTTTATATAAAATAAATTATAATATGTCACGACAGTGTTTTAAACCGTAAAAAAAAAAACATTATAAAATGTCATGTGATATGTTTATCGCATCAAAATTTTCACCACGTGTGAAAGATGAAAAGGGAGGAGAATGTGAAGGTTTATCACATCGATCAACACACCTACTGACTGGGTGTTTAAACTTTGAGACGATACACCATTGGTTGCGGGAGTCAAGATGGCACGTTGGTGGGGTCACACTATCGGGTGTTTGACAAGCGAGTGGTGACGTAGGTGTCGGGGCTTGCGATATGATTTTGATTGGTCATGGCTCGGATGGCATGGTAGTGGTGGGGTCCACCAAAATGACATGGAGTGGTTTGAATTCAACTACATGGCACGGCATTTAAATTCAGTTGGTGAATAATTTATGCCACGTGGTTTCGTGGTTCAGACCACGATTTGCAAATTTGAGAGGGCTATGACAGTGTAAGGAAATCGACTATTGCAGGAGAATTAAACACACAAAATTTTCAATGCACAAGTTGAGTGAAAAACCAAAACTTTGTTGTTGTTGTTGTCCTTTATCTTCACATCAAAAATTGATGTTTTGTCTTGTTGTTTCAGATTGCAGTTGGTGTTATTTCCAACAACCCAACCTCACCTTTTTGAAGACAATCCTCATCATGAGCACATTTTATCTAATATGGTTGATTCTATCCCTTTGTAACAGGTATATTTTTGGAATTTCATATATTAAACTTGTTAAAGAATAAGAAGGGATTTGAAACTTTTATCATATGGAAAACTCAAAAAATCACTGAAAAAACATCACTTAATATGGTTCAATGTAATTTTGTAATTAATTATTTCTCGATTGTTATATGGTTCGGTGTAATTTTGTTATTAATTATTTCTCAATTGTTATTAGCCTTATTTTTAATTTAATGAATTATCACCAATGCAATTTTCTCATTAGAGATATTTTTCATTTTGATGGAATTCTTTGAAATAATGTATGATATTCATTTTAATGTATGGATTTTTAAGTGTATAATTTTTTTAATCATTATTTTCGAATCTTAAATTTTAATATATATATTTTAAAATAAATAAATATGTGAGATAAGCACTTTTTTTTCCAAGTTTAATATTTAGTTTCTTTTGTATATTATAATATTAAGTATGGTTTATTTTAAACCAATATTATATAATTAATGAAAATCAAATTTAATAAGATATATATATATATATATATATATATATATATATATATATATACATATACATGGTAGTTTAGACTGATGCTAATCACCCATGGGTTTCGAACCAGTGACCTTGCAGACAAAGTGCCTTAATAATGCACCCCATCACTAACTGCTCTACACCATGTGGGCTATAAGAGAAATATATATTATGTCACTCTATTTTTATTATTATTTTTATTATTTTTTAACATTGCAATGTTGAAAAAAATTATAAAAATTAAAAAAATATTATGAAAGTCTAAGATATGACATAAATGACCATTTTCTATGTGTTGCTCAAATATATTAGTCTGAGATAGCACTCCTATATTACTTATTAATAGTACAAAGCCAAGAATCCACTAGAATGGAAGTCTCTAAATTCTTAACAACATGGTTAACAAGTAATTAAGCTAACCTCTTGTAGACTTACAAATATGATGTGATATATGTATAAATAAAAATTTGCATTAAATATTTCATATTACTAAGAAATATTTATATTTAATTCTGATCATCATTTTCTTCAAAAATCCAAAATTTTCAACATGTCATCAATCCTTTCATGAAAATATTCATTAGTAATTATTTGAAACATGAATTGAAACGCCTTAGAAAGGTATTCAAGGACAACAAATATATCTATTGGACGTAGATACGACCTTTTGTATGGTGATTTGAACAAAAGTTGAAACATGGAAGATTCATGGATAACACAAGAGGTTTTGGGCGCATATATCATTGACAATATTGCAAAAGGAGAAATAAAATAAAAACTAGGTTGTATCCTCTAAACACTATATCTATGAAGGACCCAATCGATCCCAAGAAATGCAAGGGATTTTAAAAGATCCGCTACTCATGTAGAAAATCGTATATTGATAAGATAATGTGTTCAATTAAATTTAGGATATCATGAAAGAACACATGTTTAACATTTTACATAATCCCATTTGTTCTTCATCCCTTGAAAAATACTTTATGGTGTACCTTGACAACTAAAACAAAAAATTCAATGAAAATCCAAAGTATTGAAGTAGTATCATTAGGAAAATCTCTATTAGTACTCTAAATATAAGGAAATGTTCACTTTCCTCTTTGAGGGGAAACCTCTAATTAAGTAGAAACCCAATACAATAATAATTAATTATAAATTGATTACATAGCTTCTATAATTATAAATAGCTATATATATAACGAGGCTTCACTATGGAGAAATACCATATCACGTCCATTCATATTGGGGGATACACATTGAGGAAAACATGACCTAATATATTGAAAATATAATAGGGGATAAAGAGTTTTTATATTGGAAGGCATGAAAAATGGAGCTCAAAGTTAATGAATATTTATAAAGGGGCATAAAAAATGTTAATGACAAATGGATACCTAGAATATCTAGTGAAATTAAAGGTTTTTCAAATTGGGAATGTCTTTTTAGTTTGTATTAGTAGGGGGATAAATAACTTGTTTTTAAGAGGTATATTTAAATATGTAGTCAAATCAAGGGCATTTTTTAGTATTCCATGAGTGTATGTGATGTGTCGAAGGTTCATTAAATTAATCCCCCATGATATCTATCCCAAATCATAATAATTTAGTGTTTCTTCATGAATGGATTTACATAAACAACCTAGTAAACCTTATTTAAAAAAAGGGCTATTATACATTAAGTAACAACCTATTCCCCTAACTATAGGAACTATGGCGGGACCGTACCATGCTCTCCCCCTTCCAATGTAATGTGTCATCAAGGCTAGAGTTTTGAAAACTGATGTAAGAACACAAATGATTCCCAAGTTGCATATTCAAGTCACAGATCATTCCACTATATCAAGACTTCCTAGATAATATGTTGGTATAGACAATGCACTCTTTCTTCTAAAAATTCCCCCTATTTTATCCAAATGGAACCCTCTTCATCAAGTTCTAGGAGGACAACTTTGAACTTCACAATTAAAACATACCATTTTCTTCAAGCATGTTTCCTGAAATATTTGGTAGATATTAGAGTGGGTTAAGAGAGGAAATTTGTAAGCAACATGTCTAATACATTTGAGAATTTGACAGGGTCCATAAGTGAACACCTTTTGTCACTCTTATCTTTAAGTGTTGTTCCCCTATAATTCTAGAGAAAAATGAACACAAGGTCACAATTGGCTCTATGATAAACATTGAGTATGTGGAAAATGTCTAACAATGCCCCATGTTGGTCTAGTTTATTGATATATTCAACCTTGTAGAGAAAGGATGTCTGACCTAAGTATTTTTCGATTAACTAATGTATAGAATTATGGATATTAATGAAAGTGTAAAATCAAAATTAATTATCCTTGAATTAAATTCATTTAAGAAAACAAAACTTTAATGCATTTTCAAGAAATATAATGTTTTATATATCATTTTACACATCACCATAAGACATAAATCAGTAGAACAATCTTCCATTATATCAAGTAGAATAATAATTACATCTCATAGTTATAATATAATAGGCATTGACCATGGAAAATACTAACACATATAATGGTTAATTAACATAATGACCCAATTAGGTTTCCATTATATCAAGTATAATAATGATTACATCTCATAGTTATAATATAATAGACATTGACCATGCATAAGACTAACAAATATCATGGTTAATTAACATAATGAACCAATTAGGAAATTTACAAGCACCCATGCTAAGTATTATAAATATTGAGCATATCCATATAAATTAAATGGTTGATAAATTTTGATAGGCATAAATCCATAATAAGGTTCAAAACATTTACTTCATTCTACAACTCAATTTGCTAAAATTTAAAAAGAAAAGAAAATTATCACATTATTTTTATTATGGAGAAAAATAATTAATATATAAGTTAAATATATATACATCTCCACTTTATCATGGATAATTTTAATATGTAAATATGTCTTTATAATACAATGGGAAAATACCATGGCTTATCAATACCACATTCCTAAAAAACCATAACTCATTTCGTATCACAGTTGTTCATATGACATTTTTTTTAAGTTAATGAATTTAATTAAAAGGGGTAAAAATGCATAAATATTTTGAAAATAAATCTCAATCTTTTATTTGTGTATACTACTAAGAATTATAGAATATTTTATGGAAATTAAATCTCTACCATCCACCCAATAATTATTCATAATTAAATTAAAATTATGGATTTTTTTTTTCCAAAATAGAAATTCCCGTGTAAACATTATGGAATTAAAATTATTAAAATTAAATTAAATTTAATATTAAAATGAATTTAAAATTAAAAAATTTATTAAAAATTATAATAATTAAATGTATATCTATTTAAGTTATGGTAAAATTATATACATCTCATTTTTAAATTCTGGTTTTAACTGAAAATAATTAAAATGATAGTTGAATGACTAAAGAAATTTATAAATGACCCAAGCAAGATTTGAACCTTGAATCTCATGGTTTTACATAATACTTCATAACACATTAGAGCTCTCCACAATAGGCTTATTTAAAAGTAAAGTTGGAGTTACCATGATCTACATATATAAGAGATTTCAATATTCAAAAAAAGTAACTAATTATACATATTAGTGCATCCATATAAATTAAATAGCAGATAAAATTCAATAGGGATCAAACCATAGTAGACACTAAGAGAATTATTTCATAATACATATGAGATCCACAAGATTTAAAAGAATAATAACTATTATTTAAATTATAACTTTATTTTAAATTATTATTATTATTCTTTATAGAATAAATAATATATGAGTTTAACATATATACATTTAAAAAACATGTAATAATAAATACAAAATGAACACTAAATGATGATAAGAGTTCAATGCTATAAATAAAATCATAATCTAACGCTTATAAATATGACAATATTTTTTTCTAGTTAAATTGAAAATGAAAGAAGACAAATAATTTTGAGATAAATCTCAATCCTTTATATTAACTATTAATAAAAAATATTCTATAGATATATTTTGGAGGTCAAATCCATACCATTGAGCTAATAATTATCAACTAGATTTAAAATTTTCAAACCCTATTCTAAAATAAACACACCTATCATGATAATTAAAAAAATAATAATTAAGTAATCATTCAATTTTACTTTTATAACTTTCAAACCTTGTAATTGGAAAAGAGATTAATCAATTCAAAATCATTCCCATAACCATGGAAATTCTTTCTATCTATACTTACTTAGAAATATTTTTACCAACTATTGACATTGCACAATGTATTAACATCTCTCCCAACTATTTTGAACCAATTAATTTTTTCCTATTTTTTAATTACTATTAACTATGAGGTGGATTGTATGGATTTAATCTTCAAATAATATTTGTAGTATTATACACAAATCAAAGGATGATATTTATTTACCAATGTACCATTCCTCCATACAATAGTAAAAAGGAAAAATTATAAGTTTTACTTCTCTTGATACCATGTATTAACAATGATTATCACCTTTAGGTTTTACATGATAATAATAATATTTTTTAAAACATGGTAATATAATTGGTAAATCCATATTTTACTTTTCACCCTAGCCTATCCTATGCTTAGAGATTTTATTGATAAGAGCACTATACACCAAGGTGAGTTTTTTTAAAACATGGTAATATAATTTCTAAATCCATATTTTACTTCTCACCCTAGCCTATCCTATGGTTAGAGATTTTATTGATAAGAGCACTATACACCAAGGTGACTTCTGAATTATTTTGACCCACTCGGGTAGCGCAAAACACTCTTATAATTGATTATTGATGTATTTTATAACAAATATATTGAAATTAGATGATGCTATGGGATTCAAAATTACTAAATTCATAATTTATAACTTGGCCCATGATTTAATGTTTGAGTACTAAGTTGTGTCAAACTTACCTTCACTCAGGATTTCCCGTAGTCCTTTGTATTTCCATGTTGACAACTATACCTTAGGGTATTGAATTAACCCCTCAAACACTAATTTTTTTCCATTTGCTAACTGTGTGAGAGCATCGTCGACTCTGCAAGTCTGTGGGCTCATTGCGCCGCCTCTGCTTTTTGCTTGAGGCCAGTTGACGTAAGATGAAACCGTTCGCCCTTATCCTAATCCACTACAGAGTATATTCTCAGTGGCATACTTCGCAATTTTCTTGCATTTCTCTCACAGTTATGGTGAAATCGCATTATAGTTGCGTCCTAGTGGATTATTGGTTAATGTTCTTTTGTACATAACATAAACTTCAAAATTCCTTTGGATTCAATGCATGTAGCCCAATTCGAGGCTCAAGCTTACTTCGAAAGAAGGGTTGGAAGTTCTCCATCGGCGTGGTCACTACAAGTAACTATGATAGTTTGGTTTTTTCTGCTAGGTAGGAGTAGTGCACGGTCTTTTACCATTTCGAGGTTTCTTCTTTTATGGAGACGAATTACGTTCCTTTCTATCTCAGGCTTAAGAAAATGACTTTGCTTATGGTCCTAAGGTGAGTTTTATTGTTTAATGTGGGTTGTTTACAAAATGTAAAAGCCCTTTTGTTTATTATTTCTAGATTCATTTTCAAATCCTTATCCGATTTTATAAGTGCAGGTAATCTTTAATCTTGTGTGTTGTGGATATGAAATGGTTCTTCTGCGCGTGGACTTATTCACAATTAACAAATTCTCATCTTTCCTTTCTAGGTACCTATGGTTCTTCTATGAGGGTTCCATCATGAATTTTCTCTCCGTTTTGGGTTGAAACCGTAACTGTTGCAAGGTGGCTTACTATGTATTTTTATTTACGTCGATCTTCTAGGGCTCTGACATAGTAATTAAAAATTTATTCCAACCTCGAGCTGGCTTAATGTATCAATTTATTCCATATGTTTTTTGAGTGTATTTCCACCATGTTATTGGCCAGCGGTCTTACTTACTAGAAATTTACTTATTTTGTGTCAAGAGGAGTTCTCGACTATGTCAATTGAATTTTCGTTATAGAAAATCTGATAATTTATGAAGCAGTGGTAATTTCTTCTCTTTTGAATATATCTTTCGGTTAACTCAAGCTCTACATGTATTCGACCAATGATAAGTTAATGTTTATATTTCATTTCGTTTATAAATGATGGCTATTTGCATCTTTCATTCGAAAGTTCCCTTTTTGGGTTTTCCATGGCTTCTCTCTAGTTAAATACTCAACATTTAACAAGTTATTATAGCAGAAAATATTGTTCTTATATACTCTTTTTTTTTTTCTTTTTTTTTTCTTTTTTTTTTTGTCTAACATAGCACATGCATTTTATTTTTATTTCCTCTTTCAATATAGTAGTCTACTTAAGTCTTTTCCTTAATGATAGAGTAACTACAACTATCTTTTTTTCTGGGGTTTTCTTTCACATTCTCTGTATGCTGCCCTTGAAAGGGTCTGATATTTAAAATACCAAATTATTAGCTATCTTCAGTGGAATGTTAATTCTATGCTCTGATAGATTAAAAAATCCTTCTATTTTCACTCAATATAACAAATAGTTGTTTTTCACAATCTATTCTTCATTTTATAGATGATAATATTTGTTTCTTCATATGGGTTGATGTCCAAACCATCATCTTATCTGGGTTAACATTCTGTAAACCAGTAGTCCATCTATATTACTACTATATATAAGAGGAAGAACTTTAAAATCTAGGGTTCCATCCCTAGATAGACTAACATTCCTTTCAATACTATTTTTTGTTTCTCCCATATCATTTTTGTTTACTTCCTTAGATTTTATCTAGACATATACATATGTCCTTTCCTCGAAATAATACATTCAAAAAATTCTATATAGAAAATTAAGAATTATACAATGACTTAATTAAATAAATGTTTCTTTGCGACATACAATCCTTTTATTCTATTCAACCAACAAAATGCACAGTTAAGGATCTACTATTATTAATTTCACAGTTACAGAGACAAGAAATTTATCTAAGTAGAATTTACATCAAGCCACTTATATCTTTCTTAACACCAAGTTAATTTTCTTATCTCACTTTAGGAAGCTGATGATAGCCTCCCAACCTCGAGAGATGAAATTACGTCCTCAAATCCCCCCGTGCTCCGCACTAGGGTGGGACTTAAATAGCAGTATTATTGGAGTAGATCTCAAGACTCTTTGTCCAGTCTTATCCTCCATATTCATATTGCAGAGTTCAACTGGCTCTAGCCAGCTCTAGATTAGTCTCACCTCCAAGCCTTTTGGCCCTTCTCTTACTTTACAAAACCCCTTTTCCGCATTGGGATTTTCTCTTATCATTAGAGGAAAAGGTAACTTTCTTTAACTGTTTTTACCTAACTAGTCTGGAATCTTGGAAATATTTACCATCAGTTTTATGGAAACCACACCATAAATAATTTTTTATTCAAAAATAAATAAATCATTTTAATTATTGGATTAACTTTACTCATTAATCCTAGTTAAAATTAAATTCATAATTATTTTAAAAATAGTTTAAGGATTAATCTAGGTGTTGCATCTTCCCCCACTAGAGGTAAGCACCATCCTCAATGTTCTATTCTGTGTGAGAAAATAGTTCTAGGTATGCGTCACATACAAATCACTTTTCCTCCTATGTAGCCTCCCCCGGGCCAAAGTGCTTCCATTTCACTTTAACTTGGGTGATGGCTCGCCTCCAGAGCATTATTTATCTCATCTCAAGAATACGTTGAGGTTCTACTAGAAATTTTTTGTCCGGTTCGACCTGCAACCAACAAACCCTTTAGTTAGTTAATATAATATTTATTTCCTTGAAAGGTCTAGTACTCAATTTATTTCTACCTGAATGTTTTGCCAATGTATTACATGCTTTCGATCATGCACATATCATTTCAATATTGATACATGAAACAAATTGTACACCCGTATGTGACTTGGTAATGTCAATCGATAGGTTACTGGTCTTACTCTTTCCAAGATTTGGAAAGGTCCACATAACTTGGGAGCCAACTTGGCACATGAAATCCACCTTAAGGTGTTTTTCTTGGGTCTAATTATCACATAAGAATGATCACCCACTTCAAACTCCTGATATGTCCTCTTTCAGTCCACATAAACCTTTTACCTATCTTGGGCTACTTTTAGATTCCGTCAAATCTTCCTTAATTCTTGTTCCATTTCAGCCAACATTTCCTTACCAAGCATTAGTTTGGTTTCTGGACTGCTCTAGTTAATGGGTGTTTGACACTGCCTCTCGTATAAAGCCTCAAAGGGGCTCATAATAAGAGATTCTCAATATCCATTATTATAGGTGAATTCTATTCGATGTAAATATTCTTCCCACTTCATGGGTTGTTGCATCACATACATGCGCAACATGTCTTCTAAGATTTGATTCACCCACTCAATTTGTCCATCTGTATGTGGATGATATGTTGTGATAAATTGGATATGTACATCGAGACCGGTGAAAAGTGCCTTCCAAAAAGTTGAGGTAAACTTCACATCTCGATATGAGATGAATGTTTTCGAAATACCATGCAACCTAAACACTCCCCTCATGAAAATGTCTGCAATCTGCACAAATTTGTAATTGGACTGAACTGTAATAAAGTGAGCTACTTTGACCAACCCATCAATGACCACCATTATAGAGTCATTATTTTTCTTCGATCTTGGTAGACTAATAACAAAATCCAACGATATGACCTCCCATTTCCATTCTGGTACAGGTAGAGGCTACAAAAATCCTGTTGGATGTTGATTCTCCACCTTCACCTGTTAACATTCCAGACATTTAGTCAAGTATTCCGCAATATTTTTTCACATACCAGGCCAAAAGTAAGCTTTCCTAATTGTTGTTAGCATTTTCTGGTTACTAGGGTGTCAAGAATAATTTCTTCGATGATACTCATCAAGATAAACTCTTTTAAACTCATCTCGTTTGGGATTTATATATTTCCTCTAAAAATTAAAATTTTCTCACTGTTAACATTATAATCTGATTGTTTTTTTTATTTTCTGCTTCATATGCATGTTGCCATAAAAATTGATAATTAGGATCCTTCTCCATTTCCTCTCTTACCTACTCTTGGAACTTAAATTCTACATGGTTAAAGTAGAGTTCATACACATAATGTAATTTCCTACTTAAGGCTTCGGCAACACGATTTTCCTTAACCTTAAATGATGAATCTCAAGATAAAATTCTCTTTGGAATGCATTCCACCTTGCTTGGTGAACATTCAAATCAGCTTGTTTAAAGTATCTAGTCAAAATGTTGTGATCGATTTTTAACACAAACCATTTTCCCAAAAAGTAATGTCTCCATACCTTGAGCGCGTACACTATTGCAGTCAATTCTAGATCATAAGCGGAGTAATGTTGTTCATGATATTTTAGTTTCCTGGACTCATATGCAATGACTCATCTATCTTGTGATAATAATGCTCCTACTCCTTCGTTGCACGCATCGATGCATACTTCAAATTCCTTGTTTGGGTCAACTACCCTTAGTATGGGGGCAATAGTCAGCAATTTCTTTATTCATTCAAAGTTGGTTTAAAATTTGTTGGTCCATTTAAACATCTGTCCTTTTTGCTGTAAAGAAGTAATAGGAAAGAAATTTTTGAGAATCCCTTGATGAAACACCTATAATATGTGGCCAATCCCATAAAATAACATATGTATACTACATTTTCAGGCACCCTCCATTCCATAATAGTATTTATTTTTTCAATATCCACCACTATGCCTTCAGCGGAAATGACATGGCCTAAATATTCAATTTTATCTTTGTAAAAGTCACACTTGCTGAATTTGGCATATAGTTGATGCTACCTCAACATTTCTAATACTTTATGTAAGTGTTCATTATGCTCTTCCATGGTTTTTGAGTAATTTAATATATCTTTAATGAATATCAGAATTTAAACTTGTCCAAAAATGGGTGAAATATGCCATGCATCAAACTCATGAAAGTTTCCGGTGCATTGGTTAATCCAAATGGTAAAACCACGAAATCATAGTGCCCGTATCGGGTAAAAAAAGTTGTTTTATATATGTCCTCATCTTTTATCCGAATTTGGTGATATCCAGATCTTAAATCTATTTTTGAAAATGCAGTCCCCCCTTTTACCTGATCAAAAAGATCATCTATCTGTGGCAACGAGTACTTATTCTTAACTGTCAATTTCTTAATATGCATGTAATTCATGCACATTCACATCATTCCATCCTTTTTTCTCATGAATAACACTGGTGCCCCTGAGGGAGATACACTAGGTCGAATATATCCCTTGTCTAACAGTTCTTGTAGTTGCATTTTTAATTCGGTCAACTCAGGTACACTCATTCCATATGGTGCTCGTGACACCAATACTGTCACAGGAATTAATTCAATATTGAAATCGATATCCCTCTTTGGAGGTAGTCCCGGCATGCTTTTTGGAAACACATCCATAAATTCTTGTACCACTGGTATATTTTCCAGCATGGGGGTCTTATCCTTAGAATTAGTGAATCCCACTTAGATAGCATAAATTTGACATCCCTTTATAATGCATTACTGAGCTAGGATGTTGTGATAGGATGTTACTGCAGTGGTTTCTTAATCCCTTGCAACTCATGTCATGTTCCATCTTTAGACTTGAATTATATAATTTTCTCTTTACAGTCTACTAGAGACCAGTGCCCCTCCAACCAATCCATTCCCAGTAGTATATCATAGGAACCCAAGGGTAGAATATTTAATTCAACCTTTATCTTTTGATTTCCAACTTCTAAGGGATAATTTGAGACTTTAGCGTTAACTCTTCTCTTTGCCCCAGTGGCTAATTGTACCAGCCAAGGAATCTTAAATTTATGGCTCTGCAAGTCACACTTTTCAACTATCCAAGAGTTTACATAGCTTAAACTGGTACTGGGGTCAACCAAATAGAAAAAATTTGGGAATATAACTTACCTTCAAGTTCTATAATGATCGACTGATAATCTTCTTTCTGGTCTTCAAGTGATGTGTTAATTCTTGGCATGTTTCGAGAAACATCCCCCACCGTAGAATCCTCTTGCAGGTTGGATATTGTTTTGTTTCTCCCACGATGAGGACAATTCTCATAATAATGTGCGTCACCACAGCCCCAATGCTATAGAGGTGGTTTCTAGATCATCCCATGCTCTGGTATGCTGGAAGCTTCTATGGGTCTCTCCTTTGTTGACCATTTTGGCTTCTACTAATTTATCCCATACTGTCTATTTGCTGAATTTCTTGTAACATTTTTTACATTCCACAGTTGCTACGCTTAAAATTTGAATTCTTTTTCTGTCCTTTCTTGGGCGGCCAGTTCTGACTTGCATCGCCCTTTACCTTCGACTACTGATTGCACGCTTATTCTTTTCAAATCACTTCGACCATAGTCTTTGGGTTCACTAATTTGATTCTTTCCTTCATTTGAGCAGGAAAAATACTCAAGAATCGCTACAGTTTTGCCTTCTCATCTCTCAGGTACAATACATATTTGAACAATGATGTGAACATAGTTATGAATTCATCCATTGACAGTTGTCCCAATCTCAAATCATGAAATTCTCGATATTTTTCATCAGAAAAGTGCTCTGTTAGGTACTTATCTTTGAAATAATGCTAGAAATTTTCTGAAGTCACATTCTGGTATTCAATACCTTGAACATTTTTTACTTCCTCCCACCATAAAGTGGCTTTTATCTGCAGTTGGTAGATAGCCATAGATAGCCAAGTGAGCTTTGCTTTTTCTGATATATTCATAAACTTGAAAATATTTGTTCATGTTAATTATCCATGCCTCTGCTACCTCTTCAGCCTCTCCATCAAATGTAGGAGCTTTGATTTTTTGGAACTCACCCTGTATTTCTACTTTATGTTTTTTCATCTCTTGCTGATCTGAAGCATTCCCTGACTCTGCTTCATTATAGATTCTATTTTTTATTAATTCGCTATATATGACTTCCTTCTAGCTTGTCATTAGCCTTTTGGCTTCTCTAGTATCCCTTTTGGGGTATGGTTGAGCTATCCCTTGATTCTACCTATCTAATAGGCTTTTAGGAATTCTCTCTTGCTCTCGCATCAGCCTCTCATTATCGCTTCTTACCTGAACCATTTCTTCCTAGAATTGTTTCACCGTATCCAAAAATATACTCGTTTTTCATTGTTGTTCATCAGGTAATCTGTTGGTTTGTTGATGCTGATCCATGCAAAGTTGCACCCACATTTCTATGTTCATCTCTGAATTAGGTTAGGAATGATATTCCCCAGTAGTTTTGGTCACTTGGTGTGCTGACCCTCTTCTCATTGTATCCTTCTTAATTTCCATGCACAATTTTACACAAAACAATTGTTATTCATAGAGCCCATCTGGGTCCCAGCGTGTGAATGCCGCTCTAATACCACTTGTAACATTCACCCATGCAATAGTAAATATATTTTTATACATTTTACATATCTTGACACCATGTATTATCAATGCTTATCACCTTTAGTTTTTACATGATAATAGTAATCCCTTTTTTTTCAACATGATAATATAATTGGTAAATCCATAATTTAATTTTCACCCTAGACTATCCTATGGTTAGAGATTTTATTGATAAGAGCATTATACACCAAGGTGAATTGTGAATTATTGTGACCCATTGGGGTACCGTAAAACAATATTAGACTTGATTATTGATGTACTGTATAATAAATATATTGAAATTCGACTATGCCATGGGTTTGATTGGGATTCACAACGATTAAATTCATAATTTATAACTTGGCCCATGATTTAATGTTTGAGTACCAAGCCGTGTCATAACCTTACCATCGTTTAGGATTTCCCGTAGTCCTTTGCATTTCTATATTGACACCTGCACCCCTTACCACCATTGGATCTCTTCACTCATCGACGGTTGTGAGATGATGCTGTTAGGTTAGGCTATTGACTCACACCCTCAAACCCTAACTATTTTCCATTTGTGAACTGTGTGAGAGCATCGTCACCTTTGCAAATATGTGGGATCATTGCACCGCCTCCACTTTTCACTTGAGTCTAGTTTAGGTAAGATGACACAATTCACCCTTATCTTAATCCATTACAGAGTATATTCTCGGTGGAATACTTCGTAATTTTCTTCCATTTCTCTCACAATTATGGTTTAACTCACATTGTAGCTACATCCTAGTGGATTATTGGTAAATGTTCTTCCGTACATAACAAAAACTTGGAAATTCCTTTAGATTCAATGCTCGCAACTCAATTCGAGGCTCAACCTTAGTTCGACAAAAGGGTTGGTTGTTCTCTGTTGACGCGGTTGCTACAGGTAACTATGACAACTCAGTTTTTTCTGCTAGGCAAGAATAGTGCACAGTCTTTTCCCATTTTAGGGCTTCTTCATTTACTTAGCCGAATTCCCTTCCTTTCTGTCTCAAGCTCATGGCACTGAATTCGCTTCAGTCCTAAGGTGAATTTTCTTGTTTAATGTTGGATCTTTGCAAAATTTAAAATCCCTATTCTTTATTCTTTCTGGATTTTTTCTTAGAACCTGACCCGAGTTATATGTTCAGGTAATATTTAATCATGTGTGTTGTGGATATGAAATGGTTCTTTTGCACGTGCACTTAGTCATAGTTGACGGATTCTCGTCTTCCCTTTCCAGGTACCTATGGTTTGTCTATGAAGGATCCATCAGGAATTTTATGTCCCTTTTGGGTTAAAACCATAATTGTTGCGAGGTGGCTTATTGTGTGTATTTATTTTCCTCGAGCATCTAGGGATCTGACACAGTAATTAAAAATTTATTTCAGTCTCGAGCTGGCTTAACGTATCAATTTCTTCCATATGGTTTTGAGTGTATTTCCACCATGCTATCGGCCACCGGTCTTACTTACCAGAAATTTACTTTGTGTCTAGAGGAGTTCTCAACTCTTTTAATTGAATTTTTTTTTTTAGACAATCTGTTAATTTATGAAGCAGTTGAAATTTATTCTCTTTTGAATTCCTCTTTCAGTTAACTCAATATGTATATGGATTCGAGCAATGTGAAGATAATGTTTATATTGCATTTTTTTTATATTAATTATGGATATTCGCATCTTTCATTTGAAAGTTCCCTTTTTGGGTTTCTCATGTCTTCTATCTAATTGAATACTCAACATTTAACTAGTTCTTATAGGATAAAATATTGTTCTTATATACTCTTATTTATTTTTTTGTCTCACAGAGCACATGCATGCTTTTTTTAGAGGTAGTCTACTTAAGTGTTTTTCTTAATAATAGAGTAAATACAATTATATTTTTTTTTTGTGGGGTTTTCTTTCATATGCTCTATATTTTTCCCTTCAAAGGGTCTGATATTTACAATACCAAGCTATTAGCTATATTCTTTGGAATGTTAATTCTATGCTCTGGTATATTAAACAAGTTATCTATTTTCACTCAATATAAAAAATTGCATTTTTGCACAATCTGTTCTTCTTTTTTTAGATGATAATATTTGTTTCTTCATAGGGGTTGATGTCCGGACCATCATTTTATCTGGGTTAAATTTTTTTAAACTCGTAGTCCATGTATAGTACTACTTTAGATGAGAGGACGAACTGTACAATCTGGGGTTCCATCCCCAGATAGACTAACAATCCTTTCAATACTCTTTTCTGGTTCTTCCATATCATTTTTGTTTACTTCCTTGTATTTTCTCTACACATATACATATGCCCTTTCCTTGAAATAATACATTCAAAACATTTTATATAGAAAATAAAATAGTATACAGTGACTTAATTAAATAAATATTTCTCTTTCATATACAATCCTTTTATTCTATTTAACGAAAAAAATGCACAGTTAGGGATCTACGGTTATTAATTTCACAGTTACAGAGACAAGGAATTTATCTAACTAGAATTCACATCGAGCCATTTTTGTCTTTCTTAACACCACGTTAAGTTACTTATCTCACGTTATCAAGCTAATGATAGCCTCCCAACCTTGAGAGAGTAAATTATGTTCTCAAATCCCCCCGTGCTCCACACCAGAGTAGGAATTAGATAGCATTATTACTAGAGTAGACCTTAAGGCCCTCTATCTAGACTTCTTCTCCAAATTAAGGTTGCAAAGTTCCACTCGCTCCAACCAACTTTAGATTAATCTCACCTTCAAGCCTTATGGCCCTTCTCTGGTTCACAGAACCCCTTTTCCTCACCGATATTTCTTGCTTATCCTCAAAACTCTCTTTAACTGCTTTTGTCTAACTACTCTCGAATCTTGGAAATATTTACCATCATTTTTATGGAAACCACACCATAAATAACTTTTTATTCAAAAAGAAATAAATCATGTTCATTACTATATTAACTTTACTTGTTAATCCTATTTAAAATTTAATGAAAAAATATTTTAAAAATAGTTTAAGGATTAATACAGGTTTTACAACCAAGTAGTTATGACTTTTTTTTGAATTTTAATTAAATTCAAATTTAATTAAAAAACGTTATTTCAACAATTTCCATATAAAATGAATTATGGTTTTTTTGGCATATGGTACAGAAAAATATCCATGATAAAATGGGGTAAATCTCCATGATTAAGGATCTTGTTACATGTTTCTAATTAATATAATATGTTTACCTTATATATTATTATTTTTATCATTAACAACAACAATAATAATAATAAGTAGTAGTTAAAATTTAGTCAATTCTTATTACTTTTTAATTTTAGCAACTTGAGATATATAATCACAACAATTTATCTTGGATGTGTGCTTATATTATCACGATATACCATTTAAAAAAAAAAATTGATAATAGAGATTGCAACAATATTGAAAAATGAAAAAAATAAACATTATTAAATTTCTTTTAACATTAACTATTTTAATAATATAAAAAATAAATATATAATAAATACTACAAAGTATAGAGGGTAAAGTATCGAGAATAACTTACAAAATCTCTAGTAAAATCAAATTGCAAGGAGTTTTAACTAAATTTGAAACAAGATTTTCCATTTATAAAACTTGGTAAAGCACATTTACAAAAAAATTTATATATAAGAACTTTTATTTAACTTATTAATAGTAAATCACGTTCACATAAATCCCCTATTTATCTTTTTTACTAGCATGAAACCATAAACGCTCCCCTATAACACTAATAGGAGCTAAATAATTGCGAAATCCCATACAACAAATATTTATGTAAATTTTTTTGAAACTCTACAATATGGTAACAAACCAGATCGTTGGATTTTTGTTCAAGGGGTAGGGACTCTGAATTTTCACCTTAGCCGTATGATGCCTGCATTATATGGATCTTTAGATTTCCACGACTATTGTTGGTAATAGGAAAATCTTAGATCCCATGTGGGAAATGTAATATTTCTCATCCATTTCTTCTTTTGTGTTAATTTCCAAAGGAAACTAGCTACCGTACTAGTGAAGGAAAACAATGCCTCTAAAAATCTATTAACCCAAGTGTACACTCTTATTGATGGTTTTATTAGGTATTTATATTTCCATATGATACATGAGGATTCTATTTTTTCCAATGACATGCTCATGTGTATCACGCCAAATTTTACCTCTTTAGTGACACAAAGGATTGACTTTGTGCTAACTTTGACCTCTCCAGCACATTATCGATTCTCATGTGGGTTTGATCACCAGTCATGCAGATCCTGCCTTCCTTAGCGACAGATGTTCCCATATTATCCTTAGTGCAAGACAACCCTGTTTTGTGGATCATGATTTTTCTAGTGATACAAGGGCCAGAGCCCATGTACCACCACACCAAGTTCACTCTCCAACAACACATGCTAGTTCTTGACTAGATTCGTTATCAAGGAGATCGTTGAGTGATATAGGTGTTGGTACTATCAATTTTTTAAATACACAACTAAGTTACCAAACAATAATCCATCAATGAGAACTAACACTAACCAAGTCTAATGATGGTATTAAAATGACCTATTCTCTCACAAATACAAATCTAATGTGTAACTAACTTATGATTCAAAAACTATAATCAAGAAACAACATAGAAACCATTCAAACATTATTTCAACTTATTCAAGTAATTATAAATAAAACTAATACTTCTTAAAAGAATGGTTGTGTCCTAAGAAACGATAATTATAACTAAATAAATGACAATAACAAAACTATAATCAATAATAAGAAACAACAACAAAATTGATGCATCTGCAGGTTTCATTGCGTCTAATGCTCCAATGGAATCTAGGGTTAATGGTGTTCATACTGCACTTCAATTTAACGAAGAATGCACAAACACATATTCCACTATGTTGCACAAGTTTCTGGAATGAGGGAACGATGGGAACTTGAGTACGGGTGTTCGGAACGACTACAAGTTTCCCTAAAATTTACAAGAAACGACTGATCAGGAGAGGCAATATTATATAATTAAAAAATAAAAAATAAAATAATAATTATATAATTTAAAATTCTATATTTTTTAACTTTCAACTTAACTTTTAATATAATAATATTAAGATATTAATTATTATTGTCCAATTTTAAGGCCATCCCCAAGCCATATACCAACTTGGTGTATGAGACCTCCTTGTTTGTAGGACAAGGGACAAAAAATAATAATTATATAGTTTAAAATTCTATATATTTTAAACTTTTAAAATAACTTTTAATATAATAATATTAAAGATATTAATTATTATTATCCAATTTTAATGTCAGGGCCAAACAGAACACCAATTTGGTGTATGAGACGTCCTTATTTGTGAGACAAGGGATCCACCTCCACACAACTATTTGACTACTAATTCTAAGAAAACATACATACTCTACCCCCATACATACTTTTTGAATGTTGTGATTTCTTAGGAGGAAACACATGCTCTCAACCATTAGACTCACTCAAATTGTAAAATCTATTCAATAATAATAATTAAAATTAGTTTAGAACCCCTTTCAAATTTTAATGAAACATGTTTTATAATGTCCTTAATTAAAACTAAATAAATATGTGTACTTATTTTTGTTTTTTAATTATAGTAAGTATTATTTTTTTATTTGATAAACAAATTTTATTTTATTATAAAAGGGATATATGAGGACCCGATTTAAAATATATATATATATATATATATATATATATATATATATATATAATAAAAAAAAATTAATTTCTTATTATATAAATATTTTAAAATCAATTTATAAAAAATTAAACAACCATTCTATTTTAAAATTAATTTATAGAGATTTAAGTCACTGATCAATTAAGCAATAAAAAGCTTATATATTTATAAAAATTTAAAGAAACACATAATACATATATAAATTAATAGTATATTATATTTAAAAAATATTTAATTCAACAACAGTTTACATTTTTCAACTAAACTATCAAGTTATAAAAGATTTGATGAAAATGCTTTAAACTTCATATAGAAACCACTCCACTCACCCTTTTTTAAGTATCAATTTTTTTTACAAGTACTAGTAGTACACAAAAGTATAAAATAAAATACACTATACATACTACCAATCAATTTCCAAACAATATATCGTCAAAACATTCATACAATATGAAAATGCTTTAAAGTTCACATGAGATCAAGGAAATCTGAAATGCCACTACTTTATTATAAAAAAAAGTTCCCAAAAAGATCAACAATGAACATAAACTACAGGGTTGCTGCACTCTTCATTAGTTCATTAGTGTGGCATAACACAAAAAAAAAATAATGTGAACGATGCAAAGATGTGTGACAGTTTCCATCCATTTAGACGCAAAGATGTGTGACATTTTCCACCCATTTCGGTTTACCCACAAACACTCCGCCTAAAAAGTCAGTTGTCCAATTACGGTGGCACGTTGGGATTTATTATCCCTTAAGGTGCGTGGTCGTTTCCAATTGTGGGAACGCTGAAATCACCGTTACAGTCACGTGCCGAAAACGTCCCATCACTCCTATAGCCGTTCCATGAGAAAACGGAACGTTTCTTTCTCGTTCCAATGCTCCCGGGAACGCAGGAACTGCTGGGACGGGTTCCCAACATGTGAGGAGCGGTTCTCGTGCAACTAAGATATTCCATAATATAAAAGAGTTGAGTGGATCCATATGAGCCGTAGGTGAGTGTTGGGGTCTTATTGGTATCAGTTTTGAGAAGTAGAAATGTCAAAGAAATGTTGAATTTATGTGGTAGTTTTTGGAATTGCACATAAAAGTATAGAGGGCAACACAAATGGGAAAAGCACAAATTGGTCACATAAGGAAGGAGTGAAAAAAACTAATCTAGAATGGAGAACCATGCAGAAAGGAGAAGTACGTGAGGCATTTGAGTGAAAATTGTTCAGTTTGACTACATATTCGAACTAGTTATGATTTGGTCCGTATTTGTAAGTGTAGAGTGTTCGCACATGGTAATAACCATAGTAATTTTATTCTTTGGTATTTCCCATGGTATTAGAATCGGTGTAAATGTGTATAAATAATAAAATGTTGAGGGGATTCGTTTATTGGTTGGATAGTAATCAATTTCTTAGTGATTTCTTACTGTAATATTATGAAGTTTAGGTTGGTGAGCCAAATTGAAACAACATTGTAAGATTGTAATATTATAGGCAGTGCCCTTTTTTTTAGTAATAAAAGATGTTTGAAGACTGTTGATTTCAATTTTCCCGTGTTTGATGGTATATTTGCGTATCGTGGTATTTATGTTTGAATATGGCAAACCCTATTTAAAATTTTATTCTCTTGTCTATTATTATTCTGATATTCTTTATGAATGATTGTAATCGGGGTTAACATTCAAACCATAAGTTGGATGGGACCTAGAATTTTGTAAATATCAAATTTATATTCCCTTCTCAAATATATAATCATGGTTCTTTCAATTCCACTTGCTGCCTTGTGTGAGACTTCACTTGTCTCATAGGTGATGCCAAAAGGGTTGATATTCAGTGGGGATTTGTTGGAATCACTTCATGCATAACCTAGGTTGGACTATAAATTCACACAAACACACCTAAGTAATACCTTAGCTCAGTTAATGGGAGGGACTCAATGTGTATTTCAACACTACTTGTATATATAATCGAATATAAAACTACATATTTGTGATTGAATTTTTTACCCTGTAATATGTTAGATGAGTTAAGGGGAGGGAATCCATATGTATGACAATAATACTTATTCACTGTGAATGTACAATTTTATTAAACTTGAACTAAAATGTATTCAAAGTACACTAATCCATGTTATGAGTAAAATTAATGACTTTTTAAGCAACCTGTTCTATCATGTCTTATATTTGTGATTAAGATGAGGATTTCAAACCATTTCCATGGAAACAAGATATTGCATTAAGACGAGGAATTCAAACCATTTCCATGGAAACAGGATATTGTTTTAGTTTACCATGGTGTAGGAGTAAAAGTCTAGTTTTAAAATGTCGAGTGGGTTGAGTTATTTTTTTTTTTTTTTTATGAAAAGGTTTCTCCACTATAAATATTGGATGTTTTTTTGGGAGATTAATTGTTTTAATTAATGGATAAAATATTTTTTTGCGTTAGAAAATATGATTTCGATCAAAATTCTGATTTATTGTTTTTAAAAATTTACTTTTTAATGGAGTAAACATCTTAAAAATCTTCTTAGACATTGAAATTTTGCAAACTAAATAAATTAAACTTATAATTTTAAAAATATTTACTAGATTTCAGGTAAAATTGAGTGTAAAAAGTGTTTATAAAATGATCATTTTATCTATTAATTAGACTAAGCTTAATTGTTATAACTAATTTGAATGCGTGAAATGACATACTTAAATATTTTCAAGCTAATATATTAAATATTTTATTATTCAATTAAAAAAAAAAAAGAATTAAATTGATAGGGATATTTATTTTGAAATAAGAGTTTGAATTTTTTAGTTTAGTTATTATTAATAATTAAATGGATGGAAAATATTTTAAATATTTTAAAATATTCTTAATAAAAATTACAAATAAAATATTGAGATTTATGTGGAAGATAATTATGCATTTTTTATCTTTTTAGTTAAATTTATTAATTGAAAAAATTTATATGATATCATCTGAATTAAGTTATGACTTTTTTAAACATATAGTATTGATGAGCTATGATACTGTATACAACTTAAAAATCTTTGAGTCTATAGTAATAAGAAGTGAACTCCATGGTTATATATATACTCTTTTACAATTCTTACTTTTATATTTTTTTAATATTTAGCAATTTAAGATATAGTATGAAAGAGTGTTTTGATACCTACTATGAATATTTATTGGTAATTATCAAGTATTCAATCATTTAATTTATATTGTTGTGCTAATATTTAATAGAAATAAACTTGAAACCGCTATAGAACTCCATTCCCAATTTAGTCTTCCCTGCTCAGCCAGAACCACAAAACCCACAGTCCTCGTGTTCCTCCTTCGTTGTTGCTGCAGCAATGATATCGTTTTCCGAAAATTATCTAGTTTTGCATCCACACTAGTTGGATATGTTGGTATATCCGCTCTGCTTTTGGAACTTTTTTATGCACCCATTGCAATATACTTTCAGAGAGAGGGCCTTCGTCGTTGGTTATAAAAAGCAAACCAGATCGAACATGAGTACGCAACCCTTTGCTGGCCCGAAAAGAAATAGAATAAAATCAGTGCACTATGTAAGCCAGTGAAAGCCATGTATCATTTTTCAGGAAAAATAAATCGAAAAGGAAACTTTGAAAGAGGAAACAAATCGGAAGAATTTATTTACTGAATTATTTGGTGATTATTTGGCATTGATCCCTTTCAGCGCCGTTGGGTTAAGCAGGAAGTGGTTTAAAGTTTAATTTTATTTTTTATAATATTTATAAGTAATTAAAAGATGCAAACACTTAGATGATATCTTCTCGATATAGTTAAGCTAATATTTGAAATTAGAGTAAGGATTCAGGATGCGGGAAATTACTACGATAGTGGTTGCGGGAATATGATGTTGAAATTAAATTGGTGGGATCCCTGCTGAGAACCTACGTGTAAAAGTTAATATCTTATCCCTAATTCACTGATGCTCTGTTTGCTCACCTGCAAATTTCTAATTTGATTTGGCAGGCGAGAAAGTGCAGCTCCAGGCGTGCGTGGCTCTTTATGCTTGGAATGGCAATAAGTACTTATACGAGCATCAAGTTTGCCTTTGTCCAGATTATAAAAAGATCTGCCAACCCTTACTTAAAATAATATTGGTTTGTAAGCAGGCAACCTATATTCCTTCGAAATTGTTGCAGGTTTAGTTTGGCATTAAAACCCTTAGTAGGATTCGAAGTAGCAACCAGATGCATTCCAACGATAAACGTATATTGAATTGTAAACGACAACAATTGGCACAGAATGAATTAGAGAGAGACAGAAATGGAGTAAGTCCAGATTCCCTCTCATGGAATAATTCTCTCTTCTGACATTGACTTCCGTTACACTCCTTCCACTTACACCTGACTTATAATGGCTTCCCTTTACGGCTGACCTATAATACACATTGCTTTATCTATTGTAATATATTTTTAGTTTCCTTAACGTTTCAAAATTCTATATCTCAAAATCGAGCCTTCACTAAAAATTGATGTGTCTCGACATTGAACTGTACGAGCATAATCAACCACTGGCATTACACGTTAAAGAAACATGGGCCAAAACAGGAAATTTGACTTTCTGTGCAAGGTTTGGCACTGCAAACCTGGGGCCACGTGATGCACCTACCTTGTCACCATTAAGGTAGTGGGCTCTCCACAACTGTCTGTAATGCCCGATTTAACATTGCAAACCTGAGGCCCAGGCCTACTTATCTATAAAAAGTTTTTCGATGGCATTACGCACCTCACGTATCCTAAGAATCCCTCATCATAAAATATCGTTGATTCTATCCCTCTGTACCAGGTGGGTTTTTGAAAATGTCATATATTAAACTTGTTAAAGAAGAAGGAAGGATTTGAAACCTTTTTCCATAAATATGCTCAGGAAAATTAAAAAACATCACTTCAAATAGTTCAATGTAATTTTGTCGTTGAATCATTTCTCCATTGTTATTAGCTTTATTTTAATTTAATTTTCTAATGTTATTTAATTGTTAGAGATAATTTTTTCATTTCTTAGAGCATCCTTTTGAAATAATGTATAATAGCCATATGAATGCGAATTTATATTTTTATTTAAATATTTATTATTTTTGTAATTTTAAAATTTAATTTAAAGAAAATAAAAAAGTTATATATATATATATATATATATATATATATATATATATATATATATATATATTTTATTTTTAACATTGTAACCTTGTTAAAAAAATAATAATTATGAAATTCTAAGATATGGCATACATTTTTTAATTCATTTCTAAGTGTTACAATGTATCATAACTTTTTATTTTTTATTTTTAATTTTTATAGCATTGTTTTGAAATAATGTATAATAGTCATGTGAAAATATACTTTTTAAACAAATAATTTTTTTAATTATTATTTTTCTAATTGTAATATATATATATATATATATATATATATTCTTTTATTATTTTTTTAACATTATAAATTATCCCAAAAAAATATTAATTATGAAATTATAAGATATAGCATACATAACATTATTTTTTCTTCCTCAAATATCTCAATGTGAGGTAATACTCCTATATCCCTTTTAAAGAAAGATAACCTTTTTAAATTTATTTCTCAAGTTTTACAATGTATTATAATCTTTTATTGCATACACTATGAGAATTTGTTAGATGAATATTGTAATATTAACATATTTTTACGCCGTAAGGCATATTTATTTGAAAACAACTTTGCTAGCTGTCTATGTGTACTATTGGTGATCGTCAGATGTTTTGTTAGACAATTGAAGAAAGGTAAGCCGTAGATATAAAACAGTTAAAAAAACGAACATAACCCAAAACCTTAATATGGAATTTTCAACATTAATCAGTCATTCATTCACTGCAGAGCCGCATTTGTTGCAGATAAGGGGTAGCTGGAAGAACAGAGCCGCATTTGCTGCAGAGAAGGGGCAACTGGAAGAATGAGGAGGGAGAGCTGCAACTGCAGTTGGAAGAACCAGCGACATTGGTAGTTATTAGTTTGTTCTGGTAGTTTTGACATTGTCTTTTAAATGTCTTTCATTTATTCATTGTTATCTTTCTCATTTCCTGTTCTTTGTTACAGTGAAGAATTGAACTGAAGAAAGTTGCTGCTGAGCGAGTGCTGTTGCGTTGCCTCTGAGTGCTGCTGACTGCTGCAGTCTGTTCCAGTTTGCCTCTACTACTCGTCACCGCTGTTAGGTATGGCGTTCTGTGTGTTTGAGTTATAATACTTTAAAGTGTTGTTTTTGATGGCCTGAGAGCCTGCTGAATTAGTGAAAAGACACATGGCTATGGGTTGCTTACATGTTTTAGTAGGGACCAAGCTGTTCTAGCAGCATTTACTATTCCCTCAAGCCATCCCAATACGCATGCTCCAATAATGGCAATCGAGATATTGCTGAAGGATTTAAAATTGCTTTTATATTAGTGCTTTCTCAGCTGTGTCAGATCCTGTAACAGACGAGATAGTAAGGTTCGCTTTGTTTTCTTCGTTTCGCTGGATGCTGTAGCAAGTAGATTTATTTAATAAAGTTTAAGATGGCTGCAAAAGGTCGAAGTGAATGTGTCTATTTTTTACTAGGTCAGAGCACACCCATCCATCATAGAAATCTTTGTTGGTCATGCTGGTCGATATCCAGTCATCTGCACAGAGCATAGAGCCCGCACATCAAGTCTACGCGGTGCGGGTAAGACCTTATTTGGTTATCTGAATATTGAATAATGTCGATATGGGTGGGATATTTATTTACAGGGCTTTCTATACCTTGGGTACTTGATGGTTAAGCTAAAAATTGGTTCCATTGACAGGACATAGAGGGTTAGGTTCCATTGAAAGGACATGAGCATTTGATCTTTAAAATATAATACGCATAGTAATTACAAATTTATAGCGACCTTTCTCTCTAATTGAGAGTTGATCAACATTGTATGCAAATCTGCAACATTTCAACGATTTCCTCTAAAGGCCATATATTGCAAGCTAAACATGCCCTACAGGAAATAATTTGTATGTTGTTAAGAATCTATGTAGAACTAGTTCAACGGCCTCTTTAGTATGCCCCTGTATACTTCCAAATGTCACAAGTTATGCAAGGGTATAACTATATATAAACTGGATATATACTTCAAATTTTGGCATGGAGAGACATAACAGAGAATACCTCGGCTGAAATCCTCAAGCCTCAAAGAGGGAGCATGAATGAACTGAATAATTAACATAATAGATGAGATATTAAAGAATTACAATGATTTTCAGGACCATTGATGCATAGAATAATGCATAGAATAATCTTCACAGACTCTAAAGAAAGAATTTTTGAGTCAACCTCAAACTGTTGTTTTCTATACAAATTTAACTCCTCCTCTTTACCACTTTGTACTATTTTGATTGAATTGTGGATTGTTCATAAATTCACCATCTGTCATCTTGTGGTTCAACCAGTAGATGGGTCAGTGGCATGGGAGTGCCGAATTATGGAAGGTATCAATCACCTCTTATGTCAACTTTCTAGCCCAATATTTCACTTGTAATTTCCCTTAGCGTGCCAAATGCCTCCGAAGTCCAAAAATCATCAACGAGGTTTGTAAGATCCAAACAATCTTAATGACAAGTAGCCTTTAGTTCCCTCCATTTCCAGTTAGAGGAAGGATTCAAACTGTGGTTGGAGATTTAGCTACGCACGCAGAAAGGCTACAAGCCCTTTCAAAGTTGATTGCATATTTTCATACTGAGGACATATCTTTGCTACATGTATGCTCAAATTTACATTCTCAGTTCTTCTCTGAAGTACAATTTCTTCCATTCCAACAACTAGAAGATTTCATTGTTTTGTATGGCGAAGTTAGTGATACAAATGCACAAATTTGTAGCTCTAAAGAGTGTTGTCTTATCATAAAAATGATCCCCAATGTGGGTGTAGGAATCTACTGAAGACAATTTTCAAGTATCCTGAGGTACCCACACAATATGTCAAATTAATTAAAGGCTGCTGGTACATACTTTAATTTTATCTATTTTGTCAACGTACAGTGCTGCAGACTGCAATAATATTTGTGCTAGGAGCCATACCTACAAGGCCTACAAGGCCTATTAAATGTAACACCATGTGTTACAGAATACCTTTACCTCAAAACTCTTTACAAAACAGAGTTTGTGGTTTTTGACAAGTAGCCTTTAGTTCCCTCCATTTCCAGTTAGAGCTGTCTAGTTTAGGACAAATGAAGTAATGTAGCAATGACTAAGTACTAGGTTTGTGTCTCTTTCGTAGGTGAAAATTGAACATAATCCTTGCTCCCACAATGTTTTTTTGAAAAACTTACGAATTATCTACTATTTTCTATACAAATTTAACTCCTCCTCTTTACCACTTTGTACTATTTTGATCGAATTGTGGATTGTTCATAAATTCATCATCTGTCATCTTGTGGTTCAACCAATAGATGGGTCAGTGGCATCGGAGTGCCAAATTATGGCAAGTATAAATCACCTCTTATGTCAACTTTCTGGCCCAACATTTCACTTCTAATTTCCCTAAGCATGCCAAATGCCTTCCAAGTCCAAAAATCATCAACGAGGTTTGTAAGATCCAAACAATCTTAATGCCAAGTAGCCTTTAGTTCCCTCCATTCCCAGTTAGAGGAAGGATTCAAACTATGGTTGGAGATTTAGCTACCCAGGTAGAAAGGCTACAAGCCCTTTCAAAGTTGATAGCAGATTTTCATACAGAGGACATATTTTTGCTACATGTATGCTCGAATTTACATTCTCAGTTCTTCTGTGAAGTCTCATTTCTTCCATTCCAACAACTAGAAGATTTCATTGTTTTGTATGGCGAGGTTAGTGATACAAATGCACAAATTTGTAGCTCTAAAGAGTGTTGTCTTATCATAGAAATGATCCCCAATGTGGGTGTAGGAATCTACTGAACAGTAGCTGCAAATTGTATGGTATAGAAGGGTTTTAATTGTGGGAATTCCAACTATTTGTTATGCTAGAAATTGTATGAGTCGACATGCTAGAAATTGTATGGGGTTTTTGCCAACTTCATTCGTTTTGGGAAGACACATTCATAGGCAGTGCCCAAGTCTACAAGTTCTTCACTAATTTAATTAGTTGTGTACATGCAAAAGGACTATTCCACATGCAGGGTATTAAAACAGGGGATCCATATCTGTCCTCCAAGAACTATTGACTTGGGAGAACCTCCAAAAAAAAAGGATTCATTGGATCAAACAGTTGTTAGTTCAAAGGATACTATCACTATCTGAAGTATGTGGCAGTTTAGATTTACAGTTTACTATAGTTTTAAACAACTGTAATGTTAATCTCTTTAAAAGTAGTTGAACTCTGAGAAAATCAACTAATTTTATTTGGAGAAACCTGATAAAAAAGCCTACATTGTTTGGAATCTCTCACTGCTTCATTCCCTTTCCTCTTGAAATGGAAAATTAGAGATGGCAAGCAGGTGGTAGTTGGGAAAGACACATTCATAGGCAGTGCCCAAGTCTACAAGTTCTTCACTGATTTAATTATAAATTATAAATTTAAATTTAAAGCTATTTATACACTCTGTTAAAATATTAAATTTTACGTAGAAAAGTTCATAAGGTTTAATGAAAAACTGGTACTTAATCTTTAATGTTAAATACTCACCCTGTTACTTAATCTTTAATGTGATAGAGGGGGGCATAAAAATCTTTAGTCTGAAACCAATTTAAATTTTTTTTATCATCCGTTTTAAAATGCCAAACCATGCAAACCATTCACCACAACATTAATGACTGCAAAACAAAATAATTCCATAAAAAACGATGGGCATAGAAATACTGATAGAACCTCTTGGATTTTTCATAAATGTCATAATGATTTAATAAAAGAAAAAAGTAGAAACGTAGAATGCCATAAAATATAAATCAGCATGTTAGACTTTTGACCAAGAAGGTCATGATATAGGACACTGTTTTATAGGCTATTTTTAGTCTCATACCATGCATTTATATTGAGTTGTGGTAATGTACAGATACTCTCAACTTTTGTTTCCCTCAACATCATTTAGTAGGGATAAGCTAGATAACATAGATAATAAAGACTAAATAATTATATCCTTTACTGTAGATAAACTAGATAACAGAGATCAAAATATAAATAATTATTAAGCAATAACTAAATGGATGATTAATAAATATTAAATGAGCAAAGATGTATATGCTCACTGTTCCATAACTGACCTGCCAAAATCCAACTGTAAGTATATACAACCTCTCATTTAATGCTCCAAACTACTTATCTTCAATCATTTATGTAACGAGTAGTTTTTAGTGAGACTTTTTGAAGGTTTTTATGGTGGAGTTTTCCGATTTAATTTTTCTAAAATCTGGCAAGAATTCATTGAAAACAGAAGTTTGATGAGTAACTTTGTTCCATAACTGACCTGCAAAATCCAACTGTAAGTATATACAACCTCTCATTTAATGCTCCAAACTACTTATCTTCAATCATTTATGTAACGAGTAGTTTTTAGTGAGACTTTTGATCTGTAGCTATTTCTGTGTTTCTTTATTTTATTTCTAATCTTGCTCTTTAGATAACATTACATATCACATCTGCCTTCTACTACACTCTTCTTCTATATGCTATGATCTTTCTCCTTAGATAAAATTACATATTACATTTGTCTTTATCTACACCCTTCTTTTATATGCCTTCATCTACACTCTTTTTTTATATGCTATCCACTTACCTACAGACTGCAATAATCTTTGTGCCAGGAGCCATACCTACAAGCCCTACAAGGCCTATTAAATGTAACACCATGTGTTACAGAATACCTGTACCTCAAAACTCTTTAGAAAAAAGAGTTTGTGGTTTTTTACAAGTACCCTTTAGTTCCCTCCATTTCCAGTTAGAGTTGTCCAGTTTAGGACAAATTAAGTAATGTAGCAATGACTAAGTACTAGGTTTGTGTCTCTTTCGTAGGTGAAAATTGAACATGATCCTTGATCCCATAATTTTTTTCTGAAAAAATTACGAATTATCTACTATTTTCTATAAAAATTTAACTCCTCCTCTTTACCACTTTGTACTATTTTGATTGAATTGTGGATTGTTCATAAGTTCACCATCTGTCATCTTGTGGTTCAACCAGTAGATGGGTCAGTGGCATGGGAGTGCCAAATTATGGCAAGTATCAATCACCTCTTATGTCAACTTTCTGGCCCAATACCCTTTCAAAGTTGATTGCAGATTTTTCCAATGGTCTTCTTCATTATACATTGGTTAAATTATACATAATTTTTCAAGTGAAAAATGTGTTTGCAGTAGCTGCAAATTGTATGGTATAGAAGGGTTTTAATTGTGGGAATTCCAACTATTTGTTATGCTAGAAATTGTATGAGTCGACATGCTAGAAATTGTATGGGGTTTTTTCCAACTTCATTTGTTTTGAGAAGACACATTCATAGGCAGTGCCCGAGTCTACAAGTTCTTCACTGATTTAATTAGTTGTGTACATGCAAAAGGACTATTCCACCTGCAGGGTATTAAAACAGGGGATCCATATCTTTCCTCCAAGAACTATTGACTTGGGAGAACCCCCCAAAAAAAAGGATTCATTGGATCAAACAGTTGTTAGTTCAAAGGATACTATCACTATCCGAAGTATGTAAGATCCAAACAATCTTAATGACAAGTAGCCTTTAGTTCCCTCCATTTCCAGTTAGAGGAAGGATTCAAACTGTGGTTGGATATTTAGCTATGCAGGCAGAAAGGCTACAAGCCCTTTCAAAGTTGATTGCAGATTTTCATACAGATTACATATTTTTGCTACATGTACGCTCGAATTTACATTCTCAGTTCTTCTGTGAAGTCTCATTTCTGCCATTCCAACAACTAGAATATTTCATTGTTTTGTATGGCGAGGTTAGTGATAAAAATGCACAAATTTGTAGCTCGAAAGAGTGTTGTCTTATCATAGAAATGATCCCCAATGTGGGTGTAGGAATCTACTGAACAGTAGCTGCAAATTGTATGGTATAGAAGGGTTTTAATTGTGAGAATTCCAACTATTTATTATGCTAGAAATTGTATGATTCGACATGCTAGAAATTGTATGGGATTTTTTCCAACTTCATTTGTTTTGGGAAGACACATTCATAGGCAGTGCCCGATTCTACAAGTTCTTCACTGATTTAATTAGTTTTGTACATGAAAAATGACTATTCCACCTGCAGGTTATTAAAATAGGGGATCCATATCTGTCCTCCAAGAACTATTGACTTGGGAGAACCTCCAAAAAAAAAGGATTCATTGGATCAAACAATTGTTAGTTCAAAGGATACTATCACTATTCGAAATATGTGGCAGTTTAGATTTACAGTTTACTATAGTTTTAAACAACTGTAATGTTAATCTCTCTAAAAGTAGTTGAACTCTGAGAAAATCAACTGATTTTATTTGGAGAAACCTGATAAAAAAGCCTACATTGTTTGGAATCTCTCACTGCTTCATTCCCTTTCCTCTTGAAATGGAAAATCAGAGATGGAAAGTAGGTGGTAGTTGGGAAAGACACATTCATAGGCAGTGCCCGAGTCTACAAGTTCTTCACTTATTTAATTACTTGTCTACATGCAAAAGGACTATTCCACCTGCAGGGTATTAAAACAAGGGATCCATATCTTTCCATACCTGCAAGGCCTACAAGGCCTATTAAATGTAACACCATGTGTTACAGAATACCTGTGCTCCCACTCCCAGAATTTTTTTTTTGCACGGGTGAGTGTGCTTGCTAAGGCTAAATGGTGCAATAGACAGGTCTGCTTGTCTTAGAAAAAGAAAGATCCATTATATTGCAGATTTTTGGTTTTGTAATAATGGACCGAGAGATATCTTATTAAATTTAAATGTAGATTGCATGTTTATGGAATATCTCTTAATTTGACTATCAAGAAAGAGAATATTATAAATTTAAATGTAAATTGCAGGTTTTAGAATATCTCTAAATTTGGCAGTCAAGAAAGAGAATATTATAAATTTAAATTTAATGTTGTTTATACACTCTATTAAAAGATTAAATTTTACGTAGAGAAGTTCATAAGGTTTAATGAAAAACTTGTACTTAATCTTTAATGTTCAATACTCACCCTGTTACTTAATCTTTAATGTGATAGAGGGGGGCATAAATATCTTTAGTCTGAAACCAATTTAAATTTGTTTTTATCATCCATTTTAAAATGCCAAACCATGCAAACCATTCACCACAACATTAATGACTGCAAAAAAAAAAAAAAATTCCATAAAAAACGATGGGCATAGAAATACTGATAGAACCTCTTGGATTTTTCATAAATGTCATAATGATTTAATAAAACAAAAAAGTAGAAACGTAGAATTCCATAAAATATAAATCAGAATGTTAGACTTTTGACTAGGCAGGTGAGGATATAGGACACTGTTTTATAGGCTATTTTTAGTCTCATACCATGCGTTTATATTGAGCTGTGGTAATGTACAGATAATCTCAACTTTTGTTTCCCTCAACATCATTTAGTAGGGATAAGCTAGATAACATAGATAATAAAGACTAAATAAATATATCCTTTACTGTAGATAAGCTAGATAACAGAGATCAAAATATAAATAATTATTAAGCAACAAATAAATGGATGATTAATAAATATTAAATGAGCAAAGATGTATATGCTCACTATTCCTTAATTGACCTGCCAAAATCCAACTGTAAGTAAATACAACCTCTCATTTAATGCTCCAAACTACTTATCTTCAATCATTTATGTAACGAGTAGTTTTTAGTGAGACTTTTTGAAGGTTTTTATGGTGGAGTTTTCCGATTTAATTTTTCTAAAATCTGGCTAGAATTCATTGAAAACAGAATTTTGATGAGTAACTTTGTTCCATAACTGACCTACCAAAATCCAACTGTAAGTATATACAACCTCTCATTTAATGCTCCAAACTACTTATCTTCAATCATTTATGTAACGAGTAGTTTTTAGTGAGACTTTTGATCTGTAGCTATTTCTGTGTTTCTTTTTTTTATTTCTGATCTTGCTCTTTAGATAACATTACATATCACATCTGCCTTCTACTACACTATTCTTCTATATGCTATGATCTTTCTCCTTAGATAAAATTACATATTACATTTTTCTTTATCTACACCCTTGTTTTATATGCCTTCATCTACACTCTTTTGTTATATGCTATCCACTTACCTGCAGACTGCAATAATATTTGTGCCAGGAGCCATACCTACAAGGCCTACAAGGCCTATCAAATGTAACACCATGTGTTATAGAATACCTGTACCTCAAAACTCTTTACAAAACAGAGTTTGTGGTTTTCGACAAGTACCCTTTAGTTCCCTCCATTTCCAGTTAGAGCTGTCCAGTTTAGGACAAATTAAGTAATGTAGCAATGACTAAGTACTAGGTTTGTGTCTCTTTCGTAGGTGAAAATTGAACATGATCCTTGATCCTAGAATGTTTTTTTGAAAAACTTACGAATTATCTACTATTTTCAATACAAATTTAACTCCTCCTCTTTACCACTTTGTAATATTTTGATTGAATTGTGGATTGTTCATAAATTCACCATCTGTCATCTTGTGGTTCAACCAGCAAATGCATCAGTGGCATGGGAGTGCCAAATTATGGCAAGTATCAATCACCTCTTATGTCAACTTTCTGGCCCAATACCCTTTCAAAGTTGATTGCAGATTTTTCCAACGGTCTTCTTCATTATACATTGGTTAAATTATACATAATTTTCCAAGTGAAAAATGTGTTTCAGTAGCTGCAAATTGTATGGTATAGAAGGGTTTTAATTGTGGGAATTCCAACTATTTGTTATGCTAGAAATTGTATGAGTCGACATGCTAGAAATTGTATGGGGTTTTTGCCAACTTCATTTGTTTTGGGAAGACACATTCATAGGCAGTGCTCAAGTCTGCAAGTTCTTCACTGATTTAATTAGTTGTGTACATGCAAAAGGACTATTCCACCTGCAGGGTATTAAAACAGGGGATCCATATCTGTCCTCCAAGAACTATTGACTTGGGAGAACCTCCAAAAAAAGGGATTCATTGGATCAAACAGTTGTTGGTTCAAAGGATACTATCACTATCTGAAGTATGTGGCAGTTTAGATTTACAGTTTACTATAGTTTTAAAAAACTGTAATGTTAATCTCTTTAAAATAGTTGAACTCTGACAAAATGAACTGATTTAATTTCGAGAAACCTGATAAAAAAGCCTACATTGTTTGGAATCTCTCACTTCTTCATTCCCTTTCCTCTTGAAATGGAAAATCAGAGATGACAAGTAGGTGGTAGTTGGGAAATACACATTCATAGGCAGTGCCCGAGTCTACAAGTTCTTCACTGATTTAATTACTTGTCTACATGCAAAAGGACTATTCCACCTGCAGGGTATTAAAATAGGGGATCCATATCTGTCCATACCTACAAGGCCTACAAGTCCTATTAAATGTAACACCATGTGTTACAGAATACCTGTGCCTCAAAACTGTTTAGAAAACAGAGTTTCTGGTTTTTGACAAGTAGCCTTTAGTTCCCTCCATTTCCAGTTACAGCTGTCCAGTTTAGGACAAGTGCATTTGCAATAAATTTATAAATTCTTAAGTGGGAATGATCCTTATAGAATGCAAGCTAAACAATATTCTTCTAAGGTTCAAGTAAGTGAACATTGAGACAGTAGTGAATCGGATCAATTCTTTTAAACCAAGTTATTAGGAAGTGCTGTACTTTGAAACCTTTCCTTCGAGTGCCACTTTTATAGTTCAGTAAACCTGATATAAGACACCTTGGCTTACTTATGCTTCCATAGATTTATCCTTCCCAATTCTCCAAAGCCATTTTACAATTGATCAAATTTTTATGAGATGAAAAGAAAAGGAAGGATGCTGGGAATTTTGTGGTATCATTTATCTTTATTGAAAACCAATAATGTCTTCCATATTTAGGGAATTTGAAAATGAATAATGTCTTTCATATTTATGGATTTTGAAGACCAATAATGACTTCTATATTTATGAATTATGGATTTTGTCTCTATATTGTTAAAGAGTAATGTCTCCTATTTCAATGGGCTTTGGCTGCCTACTGCCATCCTTAAATAACCATTACTACATTAGAGAGAATACTATATTTGAGAGAAAAAATATAATAGTTTGGTCAAAATTTCATTTTTTTATATAGACATGATAGTTGGTATCACATTTCAGTATTACATGAATTGATGACAAAACATCAATTTCATATATTTTTATAATGTCAAAAACCTAAGTTTTGTTTTCATTGTTTCAACATTTTATATGCCAAATTCAGAAAATAAGCTATCATTTTAAAATATAGCTTTAACATTATCTTTATTACAGCTTAAGATTTGGATTAAGTTTTAGGTTATCCTTAAGGTCCATTGTTAGTTGAATTACTTAATCTAAATTTTATTTTGGGACTTTGAATAATAATTACAGTTTCGTATTAATAAACTGAAGAAATATTATTTTCCTATGTATTGTACAACATTCTTTCTAACACAATCGTTATCTTTATTACAGCTTAAGATTTGGATTAAGTTTTAGGTTATCCTTAAGGTCCATTGTTACTTGAATTACTTAATCTAAATTTTATTTTGACACTTTGAATAATAATTACAGTTTCATATTAATAAACTGAAGAAATACTATTTTCCTATGTATTGTACAACATTCTTTCTAACACCATCAACATTTTTATGATTTAGTTTTTATATTGAACATAATCATTAGTTTTTATTTAACTAATATTTATATACAAATTATCCATAATTTTTATATATTAAAATTTAGATTAATTTACAGAAACTAACTTTTCAAGCAATAACTATAGCTTCATCCATGATTTCCAAGAAAAGCATTAGTTTTACATATAGGCATATTTTTTTAAATCACATACATTATTAATTTTTAACTTACATCTACCTAATAATGGTCCACTTCGGCTCCCTTTAACTTCTCATGTAGTTCTATAGGAATCGTAATTATACATCTAACTAAAAACGACATATAAACAATTTTAATTATTCTTTTATATTCATTTTCAGAAAATGGCAAAAAATCTTACTGAAAATGCTATTTCCTCCATGCTCTCGGGGAAAACTGATATTCAACCATTTTTACAAATCGTTGAACTTGAACGTATTGCATCAATGCAAAGTTCAACAGTATGATACCGCACTTCCATCTCTGATGGCACACATATGAAGCACCTTATGCTTCCGATAACTTACAATGACCTCGTTGAAAGAAGCTTGCTTCAGAAAGGTTCAATTATACATGTCAAAAATTGGACTACGTCAACTATTGGTCCATCAATGTAAGTTTGTTACAAAATTTTTACTTAAACTTTACATATTTCCTTCATATCAATTTTCACTCTAACAACTGCTCTTATTACTATCATTTACCATGTAGGTCTATAACGCTACTAGACTTTGAAATTTGTACTACATCTGCACCTTTATTTGGTATTCCAAAAAATCTGAGTATCCCCATCACTTCTCAAGAAGAAGATCTGTCGTCATCGAAACAACAACCTTCGTTGAAAAGGCACTGCACCATTTCAAACATTCCTACTGCATCCATTACACCAGTCCAAATTCCAATCAAAGCAATAAACCCTTACCATTCAAACGGGTGCATAAAAGGATATGTTCAAAGAAAGACACCTCTTCGACAATTCCAAAATCAATATGGTCCTGGTAAAGTGTTTGGCTTCGACCTCTACGATGCAGAAGGTGGGGAAATACACATTACATGTTTCAACAATGTTGCTGATTCTTTCTTTGATAAGATCCAAGTTGGAAATATGTACATTGTCTCAAAAGGCAATGTGAAAATGGCTAATAAAAAATACAACCACTTAAACAATGAGTGTGAAATTTCATTAAATGCTACATCTACAGTTGATCATGTTGCGAATGAAATAAGATCCAAGCCAACGGTGCATTTCAATATAAAATCAATCAATGATATAAGAACAACAAAAGTCAACTCAATTGTTGATGTTCTTGGTATTGTTACTAGCATTTCCAATCCATGCACCATACATAGAAAAGACAGCTCAGAAGTTACGAAACAAACAGTAAATCTTGAAGACATGTCTGGATATAACATGGATGCAATCTTTTGGGGAGATAATTTTGATGGAGTATCAAAAGAAATTTCCAACTTATGTGCTACAGGAAATAATCCCATCATAGCAATCAAGTCCGCTCCTGTTGCTGAATTCAATGGGAAAAATGTTGGTCTACAACAAGATCAATTATTCTTGTAGATCCTGACATCGAAGAGGCTAATATCCTAAAGTCATGGTTTAGAAAAGAAGGTTCCACCACAATTTCTACACCACTGACAAAAAAATATTCACCCTATTTTGGCCATCAACCCAACAAAATAACGATTACGGATATTCAAAATATCATCCCCTCAGATATACCTGCATTCTACCAAGTCAAGGGGACAATAACAAAAGTATACATGGACAATTTGTACTACCTATCATGTCCATCTATTGTTGATAAGAAAAAATGCATGAAGAAACTTATTCCAAAGAATGCAAAGACATGGTATTGCCCTAAATGCAACACCGAAGTAACTGACTGTGATTACAGATACTTAATAACGATAGATGTACAAGATCACACTGGTTAGTTTCTTTCAACAGTTGCTTTTGAAGACGTAGCATCTACAATTCTTGGAGTTAATGCAAAGGACTTCTATTTGTTATCCGAGGATCCTGATGTAATAAAGGAAATTGTCTCCAAAGCACTGTGGACAGACCACATCTTCACACTATCAGTGAAGACAGAAACATTTAGAGACATGCCACGCTTGAAATGTGTTATCATCAAAGAAGAGAGCTTGCAATTCTCAACAGAATGCAACAACATCCTTCAAGCAATCAATAAAATCTCAATATCATAGATAAATATGATTACAAGTACTCTTGCCTTATTTATAATTTGTATTATTTTATTCTAAAAATACGTTTATAAACAATATTCTTTCATATGCCTTTCCAAACATATCTCTTACAGTTTACTCATATATCTTCGAACAAAAAATCTAAATGTATATAATTTCATTTAAGGTAATTCACAATACTTTAAATTCTTCCCTATTAACAAATCAACCAACTTTACACATTACATGTCCAATTACATTCATATACATCTTTAAAATACTTAAATATAATCTCAAACATATTGTTATCGACTCGTTACACATCTTATTATCTCCCTCTACAGCTAGAAATTACTAAAACTTCATTTCAAACACATTGTGCTAATAATATATTAACAAAAACGAAATGTAAACTTCAATTTTTTTTCCCCTTCCATAAAATATCATGGTTGTTGTCTTCCCAACTAACATCGTCACTCCATCTCTCTTTGCTATAGGTGCATTAACTTATAGGAATGTCTACTACTTCTAATGATGAACGTGCGCGAAGATACTATGCAGCAAATAAAGAACAAATAAATGCATGTCGACGTGCAACTTACCATGATAAGAAAGCCCTCAAAGATTCTGAAACAAACAAAAGGAAAAAGAAAAGTCAAAATTTATCATCAACAACATACGATGGAAATTCACAATTACCATCAAACTATTCTCACTCCGAAAGCAATTCTCTTTACCATTTTACAAATCGACCATCTTCTCAGCAAACCACTCCACCAAATTCATCCAAAGCTCATTCGCCACCAGCCTCCATTCCACATGCTTTCAACGACACTCATGATAATGATGCTCAAACAAATTCATCCATACCTCATTCAACCCCTCCATCCATTACACATGCTTTCAACAACATTCATACTAATGCTACACAACGTGAATTCCGTGCAAGAATTGATAGGCTTGCACCAAAATCACCATGCTCCATTTGTCTTGAATCTTATCCTGGAATCCAATCCGCATGTCAAACCCAATCTATTGTTGCTATAGATGCATGGCTGAAAAAAAAATCCACCGTTTCTCATTAGCAAACAACATGGACCCTGGTCCTCAACCACCTGTCCTAGCTGCTCTTTCACAAATAGAAGAAATGCTTATTGCTAGGGTTAACCCTATCCTCCAAGTAACACATGCACGTGGTGGCCAGTATAAATACACTGGCCACACAATTTTCTGTCCGCAAGATATTACAGAAATAACAGGCATGTTGCCACGACATGTTGAAGACTTGGATATTTTAATTGTTACCCATCAAAGTAATGACCGTCAAGCTTATGACTGCATTGTAAGTAGACATCGAGTTCTCGCCACATTAGAATAAAAATTGAGAAATGATCCTTACTATAGGAATGCTTGCATTGATAACAATGCACTATCATCCTTACCAGAACTCCCTACCGATATCTCCTCATCCCTTCACCATTCCAATACCACAGATCCAACTTTCCAACTGTCAATCGAAACACCAATTTCCCTTACTGAAGATTCCATAGAGCAATACCCACACCATACATCATCATTCATTCCAACTATACCTAATAGAAATACAGAAATCCAAGAAATACGACATTATTTACAATTATACAACCACCATTCCACTACTACAATCCAATGGCCACCAATAAGCTTATCTCCAATCAATGAATACAACATAGAAGGTCTACTCTCTATGGCTTTCCCAACGTTATTCCCCACAGGAGCTACACTACCTAATCAACCAAGAATAAAGACAGTGCAATTACATGAATACACACTTCATCTTCTGCATTACCATGATAACAGATTCGGCAAGCACCCTCGCTTCTGCTACTACATATACAATCTGATGATGCGTCAAGGCAGTCAAGCAACAACATCCTTCTTTGTAAAAAAAAACATTAGATATGGATTCCCAACATCAATCCAAGAATTGAACATTCGATTACAACAATTTCCAGATGACAAATTGGCAGAACAAGTGATGCGTTTCGGTAGCTCTCTACGTGGCACAAGATATTTTTGGCACAAAGCTAAAAATGAACTGACAGACATGATATCTCAACTCGGTTGCCCAACGTTCTTCTTCACATTAAGAGCAGCTGATACAAAATGGCCCGATCTTCATGCAATCATGCCTGGGATTCCATCTCCTGATGTTGCAGTACAACACAAATGGAGAAATGATAACATTATCTCTAACCCCCACTTAACATCGCTATATATGCACCACAGATTCACAATATTTCATGAAGTTATATTGGAGAAACACTTGCAAACAAAATACTACTGGTACAGGTATCTACTCTACCACATTACTTCCATAGTTCTCTATACATCACGCTCCTTCTATTTCAAAATATTCTAAAAAAAAAACATCCTTCGCAGGTATGAATGGCAACATAGAGGATCAACGCACATCCATGGCTTCCTCTGGATACAAAATGCACCTGATATGGAGACTCTTAATTGGGATAACATAGAAGCAGTTGATCGTGCTAAAAAATTCTTCGACAAATACATATCAGCTTGGAATCCTCGGCTTTCTACAATTTCTAGCCAATCATTTTCTCAAACAAATGTAGAAGACCCTTGCTTATTGTCTACGTCAGATATTCTTAGAAACAATCCTTTCAATGATTATGTCCAACTTACAATTGCATTGAAAGGAACACAAAATGCATTGAAAACACATGCCTGAGGAAAAAAGGCTCGTCATTCGAATGCCGATATAAAGCACCTTGGGAATTACATGCACATTCCTCCTTGTTCATTGACTCCAATGGCCAAAAAACATACACTCCCGCTCGCAATGATGATCGACTAAATACCCATAACCCTACCATCCTATCTATCTAGCGTGCGAACATTGATTACCAACAAGTACTCTCAATCCACGATGTTTAGAAATATATTGCGAAATATGCATCGAAAGCAGAAAAAAAATCCGAAACATTCCATGACATGCTACGTAGAATTGTACTCGCTTCACCCAATCTTGACCCAGCAACATCTGCATTCCGAAAATTCCTTGCAGAAACTCTTGTTGATCGTGACATAAAAGCACAAGAAACCTGTCATATGATACATAAATTACCACTAACATTGTGCAGTCGCTCCTTCTTCTCTTTAAATGTAAGCCAACAAAGCTATATGCGCCTTCCAGAGAATAACACCATCGCTCCTCCATCACCACACTTCATAGATACATACATCCATCAACCATATCCCTTAGAATCCACATCACTTATATAAATAGCAAGATCATGGTCATATGATCCCCATCGTAAAAAAAACAAATGGAAACAAAGACCCCAACAAGCAATTATTCGTATCATACCACGCTATGTCTCAATTCCATCAACGACCAACTCTTCTTATGCTGACTTCTGTAGAGTTGAACTTATGCTTTACAAACCATTTCGCCATATCACGAGTGACATAGGAAATTCTGCTAAAGAATTTATCAAAAATTGGCAAGCATTTCATCCATTTTACAAACCTTGGCATCAACGCCGGACACTATCTGATATCGATCCTCCTGCAAATGATAACACAACTACTAAATAATTCCATCCTCCAGAAACCATGGACCTAAATGAATGGGAATTACTCTCTCAATTGTACCCTCCAGATGAACTGCTCATAAATGACATTCAAATGCTTGGTCTTCGTGGTTTTGATGACAGCCATAACTGGAATGATACAACTATTCCATTGCATCTTCAAGAAATAGGTGCACATTTCATTGAGAATAATCGCTCTGTCCATCGCATTATTCAAAAAAATACAAATACTCTAATGTGCCTTAGCTCATTATCTTCAATGCAAAAAAAGCTCTGGATATTATTCGTGCTGACTCCATTAAGAAGGATATCTTACCTACTCTACGAATGATAATACAAGGCACTGCTGGAACTGGGAAATCCCTTCTTATCAATAAATAGTTTAAATTATTACATTTGTTTTATATTTCTTAACTATTTGCTTCTAACATTTTCTATCTTTTGACACAGGACATATCGACTCAAAGATATCACAGCTACAAAACCACTTCATTCCATATATAGCATCTCTTAAAGGTTTCCAAATATTATCAACTCCATAAAATTTTAAGCACACAACATTTCTACCTACTAACATTAACCTGATTTACTGAGTATTAATAAATGGTTCAAAATATACATTCTTGATATAATGCTTACCTATTTGCATCTAAGAGTTTCTTTGTTTTGAAACAGAACAGATGGACTCCCTGATATCGCAACTGCATAACTACAGCACATAGATAGATGCAACAATTCATTCATTGCAGGAGATACAGAAAAGATTCCCGCCAGTCCGAAATCCAAATGTGCCACTATACAGACTGCGACCAACAATAGATTTATTACTCAAAATAAAATCCACTATCAAACGTATAATCCACATACACGAACGAGATAAATTGAGAAAAGAAAGAGCAGAATGGCAATCCAGAAATAGGCATCTACAATTCTGAATAAATCTCCAATGGTGTTCAGTCTGCCATTGATCGACCTGCATCTACGACTGAAAATTTCCAATCACATATTACAGGTAACTTAAATTTCAATCAATATAACTTATTTACAATAGAATTCACACAACACCTCATTGAAGTCAACTTGAACAAATTCTTCTACATTTTCAAATAAATATATATTCCTCTAATTTCTCCAAAAAAAAGAAATTTCCTTTGCAGGTTCCTTACTACATCAGCATATCTCCTGCCTCTTCACCAACATCAGCATCAATCATCCTCTTCATTATATACTTGTAATCTTTTACAAAAAATACAATTTCTTTGCAAAATACTAGCATGCAATGTACAGTTATCCAATTGCACACTCTTCAAAATTACATTTCAAACATTGTACATTCTTAAAATTTCACGTATTATAAATAAATTGCTATATTTCTTTTCAACTATGAAAATTCAATCTTCATTTCAAACATTATCCATTCTATATACATATCTCCAATGACATTATAATATAACTTTCTTTTCAACTATGAAAATGCAATGTCTATATCAAACATTATATATTCTCTATACATATCTCCAATGAAATATAATATATCAAAACAATTACAGCTACTCTCATTCTACCATCTTCCTTACAGCATTTCCTTTGCAACATTAGGTGCAATTGCTAGTATATTTAGTTTTATATTTTTATGTCGTAAAACATCCTTTTTAAAAAAAATTTACTGATCTGTGTTGTGTAGTGTACAGTGGTGCTGGAATGGCAGGAATGGAAGAAGGTGAAGAAATTTATGTGGATTTGCGTGATTAGTATAATACACCAGATCCCAATGCTCCGGTGATGGCTATGTTGCACAGGTTGCAACGAGAAATGGCTGAGATGAGAAGCCAGAATGACAGGTTGTCATTAGCCAGTGAGGAGCAGAAAAAGCTCATCAGCGAGCTAACTTCACGGAACAGCCAAGGAGGCGAAGGTTCCGGAAAGAGGAAGACTGATGAGTCTGAGGATGATGATGCTGTTAGGCATCAGTATAAGAAGAAAAGGGAATTACAGGGGGAATTCCGAAAGATCAAACCTCCCTCCTATGATGGAGAGAAGGAGGAAGATGCGGAAGCTTGGTTACTGAACATGATTAAGTACTTCCAGGTCTATGAATATGAAAGCAACCTGAAGGCCAGATTAGCTGTCTACCAGCTACAAGGTAAGGCTACCTTGTGGTGGGAGGAGACGAAAATGGTTCATGCCATTGATGAAAAGACAATTACTTGGGAATATTTTCAGGTTAAGTTCAAAAACCGCTACTTGAATGAGCGGTATTATGATGATAAAGCAAAGGAATTTCATGAGTTGAAATTGGGACAACTTACTATTGACGAGTTTGTCACTAATTTTACGAATCTGTTGAGATATGTCCCTTATATTAGGGAAGAGAAGGCAAAGGTGCAAAGGTTTCTGAACTATTTGCCTGTTATGTACAAAGAGAAAATCAAGTTTGATAACCCAAAAACTATGGACGAGGCAGTGAGGAAAGCGAGATTATGCTATCAGCAGTTTAAAGGAAAGGTTGAGCAGGGGAAAAGCTGGGGAAATAAGAGTGAATTCAAAGGGAAGAAACAGAAACCAGCTTACTTAAGAAACTTTGGAAGGGACCATCAGAGGAAAAAGTTTAATAAACCAAAATAATGCTAAATGGCTCAGTCTCAAGTTGGCTCCAAACAACTAGATGAAGGAACAAAAAGGGAAGGCACAGTCAAAATGAGGGAACCCTTGAAATGTTGGGGCTATGGAGAACCCCATCTGTTGAGGGATTGTCCCCACAGAAACATTCAGATGATTATGAGAGACCGAAAAGCGACCACAGTAAATGACATAGCAAGAAACATACCCACTATCAGTGCAGCCTTGGAGAATTGACAAGCAGAACTTCAAGCTACCATGGTTGAAATGGAGGGTAAGATTTCTGACCAATTCGTTACTGTTCTAATTGATATGGGTGCTTCTTTGAGTTACATTAGTCCAACAATTGTAGAAAGATGTAATCTTAAAACTGAAAAATTTCAGTAGTCATGGTTGGTATAGCTGGCCACGGGAACTAAGAGGAAGGTAACACATAAATTTCCCCGAACAGTAATTAGGTTAAATTATTTTCAAACAGAAGTAAATATGAACATTCTACGCTTAGGTTCATATGACTTGCTGATAGGAATGGACTAGCTGGAAAAGAAGAAGGCCATGATGAACTGTTGGGACAAGACCCTGCATTGTGTAGATGAAGAAGGGAAACCTTTTATTCTCAAAGGGAAACCAAAACCCATTTCGGTCAGACAAATATCAGCACTGTAACTAAAAATAATAGCTAGGAAAGGACATCAAGTTTATGCGGTACATGTGGAAGAAATAGAACAGAAAACTGAAGGGAATCTACTGGATACCTTACCCATAGTAAGAGAGTTTAAGGAAGTCTTTCCAGATGAGATTCCTCATCTTCCCCCCAAGAGAGAGATTGACTTTTCAATCGATTTGGTGCCAGGAGCAACACCTGTTTCCCGAGCTCCTTATCGAATGAGTCCCCCTGAACTCATGGAACTGAAATTGCAATTGCAAGAATTGTTAGATAAAGGTTATATCAGACCGAGTGTGTCTCCTTGGGGAGCACCACTGCTGTTCGTGAAAAAGAAAGATGGAACTTTTAGGATGTGCATTGATTATCATCAACTGAATAAGTTGACCATTAAAAATAGATACCCCTTGCCCAGAATTGATGATATTTTGACCAAGTGAGAGGGGCTTCATTTTTTTCGAAAATTGATTTAAGGACTGGTTATCACCAGCTTAGAATTAAAGAAGAAGACATCAACAAAACATCCTTTCGAACCAGGTATGGTCACTATGAATTTGTAGTCCTACCTTTTGGTTTGACAAATGCCCCTGCCACTTTTATGTGCTTAATGAACAGTGTGTTAAATAAGTACTTGGACAAATTCATACTTGTGTTCATCGATGATATTTTAGTTTACTCAAAAAGTGAGGAAGAACACAAAGAGCATTTGAGGATAGTATTGCAAACCTTGAAAGAAAACCAGTTATATGCCAAGTTCAGTAAGTGTGAATTTTATAAGGATAAGATCCAATACTTGGGACATATTATTTCTGAACAAGGGTTGGTATTTGACCCTGAAAAGATAAAGGCTATTAAAGAATGGCCTGTGCCAACTGATGTTTCAGCAGTGAGGTCATTTATGGGGATTGCAGGTTATTATCGCAGATTTGTGGAGAGATTTTCTGCCATAGCATATCCCATAACCTCACTACAAAGAAAGGGGGTCAAATTTGAGTGGACTGAAAAATGCCAAACCAGTTTTGACCAATTAAAACTAAAACTTACTAGAGCCCCTATACTGAAGATTGCAGATCAGGATAAAGAATTTGTGGTATGTACAGATGCTTGTAGAGAGGGGTTGGGAGGAGTTCTTTTGCAGGAAAATTCGGTGATTGCATATGAATCTAGGAAAATGAAGATACATGAACAGAACTATAGTGCCTATGATTTGAGTTAGCTACTGTTATTCATGCCTTGAAAATGTGGCGACACTATCTCCTTGGAAATTTTTTTACATTGATGACTGATCATATCAGTCTTAAATATTTCTTTTCCAAAACTGATCTGAATGCAAGACAGGCCAGATGGCTGTCCTTTCTAAGTGAATTTGATATGGATATAAAACATATCAGAGGAAAAGAAAATAAAATTGCTGATGCCTTAAGCAGAAATGCTTGTCAAAATATAAACAGCATTGGAAGTAGTGCCCAGTTTGACTTAGAAGAATTAGTGAAAAAGGCAGCAGACCGGGATCCAAATTATGAGAGCCTACAAGTGAGAATCCTAGAGAAGGAAATGGTTGATTTCACTCAAAACCAGAAAGGACTGATCTGTTATAAAAATAGATTATATATTCCAAATGTAGAGTCCTTGAAGAAAGAGATTCTGGATGAATATCACAAACATCCCTATGCAGGACATCCAGGATATCAGAAAATGTTAACAGCCTTGAAAAAGAAGTTGTTTTGGCCAAGAATGAAAAGAGATGTAGCAGAATATTTAGCTAGATGCATGGAGTGTCAACTAGTTAAGGTTGAACATCAGCATCCTGCTGGTCTTCTAAACCCTTGCCAATTTCAAAATGGAAATGGGACACAGTTTCTATAGATTTTATAACAGGGCTGCCCAAAACGAAATACCAACACGATTCAGTGATGGTAGTAGTAGACACGTTAACCAAAGCTGCACACTTCATACTAGTGAAATCTACCTTCTGGAACACCCAAGTAGCGAATGTATTCCTGAAAGAGGTAGTAAGGCTCCATGGGGTCCCAAAGGTAATTTTTTCAGACAGAGATGCTAAGTTCACAGCAGCTTTCTGGAAAGGTATATTTAGATATCTTTGCTTATTATGTGATGGACAGACCATCAAAGTGGGAAGACTACTTGCATTTAGCGGAATTTTCCTATAATAACAGCTATCAATCCTCTATTAAAATGAGTTCGTTTGAGGCCCTCTACGAAAGGAAATGTCGTACTCCCTTGAACTGGAGTCAGCCAGAGGATAAGCTAATGTTGGGACCTGACGCCTTACAAGAGATGGAAATAATTGTTAAACAAATACAAAGAAACATCAAGACAGCACAAGATCGCCAGAAAAAATATGCTGACAAGAAAAGGACACATCGAGAATTTAAAGTGGGAGAGCATGTGTACTTGTGTATTAAACTCAAAAAGAGCACACTTTATGCTGGAATTTGTGCAAAAATAGCCCCTAGATATTGTGGTCCTTTTGAAATATTAAAAAGGGTGGGACCAGTGGCTTACAAGCTGGCCTTACCACCCCATGTTAGAGTTCATGATGTGTTTCATGTTTCATTACTAAAAAGATATATACATGATGCTTCTCACATAGTGGATTGGAATGTGGTACAGGTGGAACCAGAAGGGGAGTTTCTGCCAGAACCACTTCAATATTGGAGCGGGAAGAAATTGAATCGAGGAACCGAATGGTAGCAAGAGTAAAGGTGCAGTGGAAGTACTTTTCTACTGAAGAAGCTACCTGGGAAAGAGAAGCTGAAATGATGGAAAGATATCCATTTTTGTTTGAAAAATGAACTCTAGTAGTTAAATAACAACACCGAGGACGGTGTTTTCTTTCAGAGGGGGAATATGTAACAGCCCTATTTTATGTGTTTGAATTTCAAAACTAGACATTTGAACTTTAATCCTAAGGGGAGTGGACCCCAAAGGACAAGTAATTTGTGGATGTAATTAAATATTTAATTTTAGAAAATGAATAAAATGACTTTGTGCAGATTGACCAAAATGAAAATTTTGAGATCGCTTGCTAAATCCATGAGGATGGATAAAGGCAAATATTTTCCCCACAATCTTTCAAAAATCCTTGAAAGAATTTCTAAATTAGATTTTGAGGAAAATATAGTTTCCCCAATGATGTGGAGAGTAGTTGGGAAGAGGTAAAAAGCTGGGAAAAGCATAAAGGAGCTTTAAAAATTCCCAAAAATGCGAAGCCTAGGCAAACAGGAAGAAAAGCATCCTGATATTCTGGACACAGAATTAGAAACAAGCTTTGGGGAACAGCAGCTTAAATAAGCTACTCCTAAACAGATTCGAGATTGATCTGTTCTAGGAAGGATCTCAGCTCGGGGGTGAATTCGGGAGATAAACGAATTCTAAGGTTGGGTGGATTGGTCATCTAAATAATCTGGTATGCACAATTCCGTTCTAAATTTCTGCTATAAAGTGTAGGTGTAAATTTTATGTTGTATGGAATGTGAAAGTATTATATGTGAATGCTGTGTGTAATAATATTCCATACATTTAACAGAAATCTCAGCAGAATTAGCCTGCAATTTCTGTACAGTTGTAGGAATCACATCGATGGGAAAGAATTCATCATAATATCTAAACCATGACTGGTTTCAATCTGAGAATACATAATTCTCAAGGATGATTTCAAGTTTAACTTTAATCTGCTTCTGTTTGATGAATTACATTCCACTATTAGAAAAGGGGACTAGATATCAAATATATAATTACTTGAAAAAAAAAATGAAATAAAAAGAGCAGAAAGTACAGAGCATATAGATGATAAAAGTACCAAGAATCGTTACAAGACACTGAAGTCAATGAATGGTAAAAATCTGAATATGTTACCAGTACACTTATAAATTCAGTTACAGAATTTAAATGACTTTAAAATGTTATACAGATGTATACTTATTCCATGGTACAGCTATTGATATAAAGAAAAAAAAACAAGGGCATGCAATATACCTGTGGTTACAGTACAAATTAGCATGGTATAGTAGATATGAGAATAAATTATATTTACTGAAATTATCTCTAGTAAAACAAAGAAAAAATTTCTAGTGAGATGATAACTGAAATTTTATGCATTCATTCTCATCATCGAAAGTTAAAGAGCTGGAAGTATGCCAATCACTAAAAAGGAAGTAAATGAAGTAGTGCACGAGCTTTAAAATTATGATGTGGCCCAAGCCATATACTACTGGAAAACAAAGCCCATACTAGAGATTTTTAATTTTCGGGTCATGAAAGAGCTATAAATTAATCCACAGAGTTATACCAAACCTGTATACTTTGAAAACAAAATAAATGCCAAGAGTCACAATATCCTGATGTAACTGACAGTACCATTAAAACAAATATCATCAGGTATGAATGACTTCCACTCCCAAATAGGGAAGGCCTGAACCAATGAAAATAAATTCTCATATATCGTAGTACCAAAGTGGAAAGAAATCAGTAGAAAATAATTATAGTATGCAGGGAAGTTCGTATAGCCAGCATATGGGCACGATTTTACCCAAGTTCAGGTATATAAAGTCCAGTATAATTTAAAAATAGAAATTATAGCAACAATGGTACGAATCCCTTTGGATTCAAAAATATCATCCCTAAAACGACCTAACTCAAATGTTAAACAAGTCGATGTATAGCCAACGAGTTTACACTCAGCTGAAGTGCGCATGAAGTACTGACCTATAACAGAGAACAAGGCGTTACACCCTTCAACGAAAAAACAAAGAAGTATTGGGATGTAATCATCCGAAGCTGGTGTAAATCATTACCTGCAAACGAATATCCTGTTGTGAAGGATATTAGGGATGGAAAAAAAATATTATGGAAAATTTATCAGCGAGACAAGAACCAATAACTGATTTAATAATTGTTTACCTGGAAAACGTAGGGTTTCGGCCATACTAATCTGAGTTAAAACATAGCAGAGAAACTAAAATGAATTAGAGGATTTGGCATTTCAACTTAAACGCATAGGAAAAATGTTATGAGTGAGGAAATTCCCCATACATTGAAGAGAATTCATACCTGGATAAGTTCCAAACCTCTGAGAGGAATTCCTTGCTAGCGTCCTTATTCGTTGTAGAAGTCAGTTGGAAGTCGAAGATCTCGTAGAACTAAACGTTCATCTAGTAGAAACAAGACATCGCATATCCTCACTTGCTCTGCATGAGATAAGACGATCATTCTATTAGTCGACTGGCTCGACGAAATTAGAATTTCCAATTATGAAAAGGAATGAAAACTGTATAGGCAATACAAAAGTTGGAAACTGCTATAACGACACCACCAATAAACTGGAACGCAATAAGAAATGAAAGTCTAGATTGCTCCCTTACAGAACGAACGCTAATAAGAGAAATTCCATTCAGGTTATCGTCCCAAATCTTATAATGCAAAGACAGAGCTGGACAAAAAAATGAAACTAATGATATGAGAATAAAATTTTAACGATTCAATACATACTGCCTTCTCTAATACAAAAAAAAAAAACACAGGAGAACGTAGGCTACCTCTGTGTAGGGTTGAAGGAGCGCGACGAAGGCCAGCGTATTCCACCATTACCTCTCATAAAAATCGAGCAGAGATATCATAGGAATAACAACATCGGATAGTTGAAAGAATGGCGGGGCGCACAAGACAAGCGGACAAGGGTTAATGTTCAACTTTTATAAAATTCGTAAACAAAAACCCTAGTCGATTCTAGCCATCCAAGTGGCACCAATCTGGTATCAGGATTATGGCAATCCCAGTTAATTAAAGTGACAAATGCTCTAATATATTCAAGCATACAATCTTGTAACAATGAAATATGTATTACACAAAACATAAATGCTCACCATAAAATGTATTTACATAAATTAGAAGCCAGAATAAATCACAACACAATTTTGATTGTATCAGTGAAATAAAAGTGACCTGGTGTGAAACCATCAAACTGACACTATATCAATCAGCAAATATGCATACCATGGAAATATGAGAAGACGACCTGATTTTCTGTGTCATGACAAGAAAGGCCAAGCCTTTATAAAATATAATATGAATCGTAAGGATAAGCGATGCCTGATTGTGAGTAGATTCAATAGAAGTTGAAATTATATGATTCATAGTCATTGAAATCTAATTGACAGCTTCAGTATCTCATATGGCTATGGTGAATTCGATGTATGATAGAAATTTTAGGTGTGTACATATGGGATGTATTATGTATTGTGGGTTTGACATTGGGATGGAAACATCTCAGTTAAAATTGGTGAACGATATATATATATATATATATATATATATATATATATATAGTGAAGGTATGTATATATAAAATAAAAGGGAGTGTGTGAAAAAATTCAATAGTTAATATCACCAAGGAATTGAAAGAACTTCTATATGTCTTACACTATTTATAACTAAATAAAATGATGAATAGACTAGACATAGGAATTATGTTTAGTGAAAAGGAGTATGATAATTAATTTAAAAAGGAAACTCTAAATAGAACTCAATACAAAGGAGTTGATAACTTCAGAAGAAAAAAAAATTGTGTTTGGAGAAGTGAGGGACGTTACAAATGGTATCAGAGCCCAAGTTATAAAACTGGGTTGTTGTCATTGTGCTCACTGTTGCTGTGTGTTCGCTATATCAATGAGTATTGTGGAATTTTTTTTTTAAAATTTTTACTGATCTGTGTTGTGTAGTGTACAGTGGTGCTGGAATGGCAGGAATGGCAGAAGGTGAAGAAATTTATGTGGATCTGCATGATGAGTATAATACACCAGATCCCAATGCTCCGGTGATGAATATGTTGCAGAGGTTGCAACGAGAAATGGCTGAGTTGAGAAGCCAGAATGACAGGTTGTCATTAGCCAGTGAGGAGCAGGAAAAGCTCATTAGAGAGCTAACTTCACGGAATAGCCAAGGAGGCGAAGGTTCTAGAAAGAGGAAGACTGATGAGTCTGAGGATGATGATGTTGTTAGGCATCAGTATAATCAGAAAAGGGAATTACAGGAGGAATTCCGAAAGATCAAACCTCCCTCCTATGATGGAGAGAAGGAGGAAGATGCGGAAGCTTGGTTGCTGAACATGATTAAGTACTTCTAGGTCTATGAATATGAAAGCAACCTGAAGGCTAGATTAGCTGTCTACCATCTACAAGGTAAGGCTACCTTGCGGTGGGAGGAGATGAAAATGGTTCATGCCATTGATGAAAAGAGAGTTACTTGGGAAGATTTTCAGGTTAAGTTCAAAAACCGCTAGTTGAATGAGCGGTATTATGATGATAAAGTAAAGGAATTTCATGAGCTGAAACTGAGACAAATTACTATTGACGAGTTTGTCACTAAGTTTATGAATCGGTTGAGATATGTCCCTTATATTAGGGAAGAGAAGGCAAATGTGCAAAGGTTTCTGAACTGTTTGCCTATTATGTACAAAGAGAAGATCGAGTTTGATAACCCAAAAACTATGGATGAGGCAGTGAGGAAAGCGAGATTATGCTATCATCAGTTTAAAGGAAAGGCTGAGCAGGGGAAAACATGGGGAAATAAGAGTGAATTCAAAGGGAAGAAACAGAAACCAGCTTACTTAAGAAACTTTGGGAGGGACCATAAGAGGAAAAAGTTTAATAAACCAAAAGAAAGCCAAACGGCTCAGTCTCAAGTTGGCTCCAAACGACTAGATGAAGGAACAAAAAAGGAAGGCACAGTCAAAATAAGGGAACCCTTGAAATGTTGGGGCTATGGAGAATCCCATCTGTTGAGGGATTGTCCCCACAGAAACATTCAGATGATTATGAGAGACCGGGAAGCAACCACAGTAAATGGCATAACAAGAAACATACCCACTATCAGTGCAGCCTTGGAGAATCAACAAGTAGAACATCAAGCTACCATTGTTGAAATGGGGGGTAAGATTTCTGACCAATCCATTACTGTTCTGATTGATCTGGGTGCTTATTTGACTTACATTAGTCCAAAAATTGTAGAAAAATGTAATCTTAAAACTGAAAAATTTCAGCAGTCATGGTTGGTACAGCTGGCCACGGGAACTAAGAGGAAGGTAACACATAAATTTCCCCGAACAGTAATTAGTCTAAATGATTTTCAAACAGAAGTAAATCTGAACATTATGCCCTTAGGTTCATATGACTTGCTGATAGGAATGGACTGGCTGGAAAAGAAGAAGGCCATGATGAACTGTTGGGACAAGACCCTGCATTGTGTAGATGAAGAGGGGAAACCTTTTATTCTCAAGGGAAAACTAAAACCTATCTATGTAACACAAATATCAGCACTACAATTAAAACGAACAGCTAGAAAAGGACACCAAGTTTATGTAGTACATGTGGAAGAAACAGAACAGAAAACTGAAGAAAAATTGTTGGATGCTTTACGAGTAGTAAGAGAGTTTAAGGAAGTCTTCCCAGATGAGATTCTTCATCTTCCCCCCAAGAGAGAGATTGACTTTTCAATTGATTTGGTGCCGGGAGCAACACCTATTTCCCGAGCTCCTTATCGAATGAGTCCCCCTGAACTCATGGAACTGAAAATGCAATTGCAAGAATTGTTAGATAAAGGTTATATCAGACCGAGTGTGTCTCCTTGGGGAGCACCAGTGTTGTTCATGAAAAATAAAGATGGAACTTTGAGGATGTGCATTGATTATCATCAGCTGAATAAGTTGACCATTAAAAAAATATACCCTTTCCCCAGAATTGATGATCTTTTTGACCAAGTGAGAGGAGCTTCGGTATTTTCGAAGATTGGCTTAAGGACTAGTTATCACCAGCTCCAAATCAAAGAAGAAGACATCAGCAAAACAGCCTTTCGAACCAGGTATGGTCACTACGAATTTGTAGTCCTACCTTTTGGTTTGACAAATGCCCCTACCACATTTATGTGCCTAAAGAACAGTGTGTTAAATAAGTACTTGGATAAATTTGTACTTGTGTTCATAGATGATATTTTAGTCTACTTAAAAAGTGAGGAGGAACATAAAGAACACTTGAGGATAGTATTGCAAAATCTGAAAGAAAACCAGTTATATTCCAAGTTCAGTAAGTGTGAATTCTATAAGGATAAGATCCAATACTTGGGACATATTATTTCTGAACAAGGGTTCGCAGTTGACCCTGAAAAGATAAAGGCTATTAAAGAATGGCCTGTGCCAACTGATGTTTCAGCAGTGAGGTCATTTATGGGGATTGCAGGCTATTATCGCAGATTCGTGGAGATATTTTCTTCCATAGCATATCCCATAACCTCACTACAAAGAAAGGGGGTCAAATTTGAGTGGACTGAAAAATGCCAAACCAGTTTTGACCAATTAAAACTAAAAATTACTACAGCCCCTATACTTAAGATTGCAGATCCAGATAAAGAATTTGTTGTATGTATAGATGCTCGTAGAGAGGGGTTGGGAGGAGTTCTTTTGCAGGAAAATTCGGTGATTGCATATGAATCTAGGAAATTCAAGATACATGAACAGAACTATAGTGCCTATGATTTGGAGTTAGCTGATATTATTCATGCCTTGAAAATGTGGTGACACTATCTCCTTGGAAAAAAATTTACATTGATGACTGATCATATTAGTCTTAAATATTTCTTTTCCCAAACTGATCTGAATGCAAGACAGGCCAGATGGCTGTCCTTTCTAAGTGAATTTGACATGGATATAAAACATATCAGACAAAAAGAAAATAAAATTGTTGATGCCTTAAGCAGAAATTCTTGTCAAAATATAAACAGCATTGGAAGTAGTGCCCAGTTTGACTTAGAATAATTAGTGAAAAAGGCAGCAGACCGGGATCCAAATTATGAGAACCTACAAGTGAGAATCCTAGAGAAGGAAATGGCTGATTTCACTGAAAACCAGAAAGGACTGATCTGTTATAAAAATAGATTATATATTCCAAATGTAGTGTCCTTGAAGAGAGAGATTCTGGATGAATATCACAAACAACCCTATGCAGGACATCCAGGATATTAGAAAATGTTAACAACTTTGAAAAAGAAGTTGTTTTGGCCAAGAATGAAAAGAGATGTAGCAGAATATTTACCTAGATGCATGGAGTGTCAACTAGTTAAAGTTGAACATCATCATCTTGTTGGTCTTCTAAACCCCTTGCCAATTTCAGAATGGAAATTGGACACAGTTTCTATAGATTTTATAACAGGGCTGCCCAAAACAAAATACCAACACGATTCAATGATGGTAGTAGTAGACACGTTAACCAAAGCTGCACACTTCATACCAGTGAAATCTACCTTCGGGACTGCCCAAGTAGCAAATGTATTCCTGAAAGAGGTAGTAAGACTCCATGGGGTCCCAAAGGTAATTGTTTCAGACAGAGATGCTAAGTTCACAGCAGCTTTCTGGAAAGGTCTATTTGGAGGTATGGGTACTAAGTTGAATTTTAGTACTTCTTATCACCCTCAGACCGATGGTCAGACAGAGAGAACTAACCAGATTTTAGAAGATATGCTGCAATGTATGTGATGGACAGACCATCAAAGTGGGAAGACTACTTGCATTTAGCGGAATTTTCCTATAATAACAACTACCAATCCTCTATCAAAATGAGTCCGTTTGAGGCCCTCTATGGAAGGAAACGCCATACTCCCTTGAACTGGAGTCAGCCAGAGGATAAGCTAACGTTGGGACCCGACGCCTTACAAGAGATGGAAAGAATTGTTAAACAAATACAAAGAAACATCAAGACAACACAAGATCGCCAGAAAAACTATGTTGACAAGAAAAGGACACATCAAAAATTTAAAGTGGGAGAGCATGTGTACTTGCGTATTAAACCCAAAAAGAGCACACTTTATGCTAGAAGTTGTGCAAAACTGGCCCCTAGATATTGCGGTCCTTTTGAAATATTAGAAAGGGTGGGAATAGTGGCTTACAAGCTGGCCTTACCACCCCATGTTAGAGTTCATGATGTGTTTCATGTTTCATTACTAAAAAGATATATACATGATGCTTCTCACATAGTGGATTGGAATGTGGTACAGGTGGAACCAGAAGGGGAGTTTCTGCTAGAACCGCTTCAAATATTGGAGCGGGAAGAAATTGAATTGAGGAACCGAATGGTAGCAATAGTAAAGGTGCAGTGGAAGCACTTTATTGCTGAAGAAGCTACCTAGGAAAGAGAAGCTGAAATGATGGAAAGATATCCATTTTTGTTTGAAAAATGAACTCTAGTAGTTAAATAACAACATCGAGGAAGGTGTTTGCTTTCAGAGGGGGAATATGTAACACCCCTAGTTTATGTGTTTGAATTTCAAAACTAGACATTTGAACTTTTATCTTAAGGGGAGTGGACCGCAAAGGAAAAGTAATTTGTGGATGTAATTAAATATTTAATTTGAGAAAATGAATAAAATGACTTTGTTCAGATTGACCAAAATGAGAATTTTGAGATCACTTGCTAAATCCATGAGGATGGATAAAGGCAAATATTTTCCCCACAATCTTTCAAAAATCCATGAAAGCATTTCTAAATTAGATTTTGAGGAAAATATAGTTTCCCCAATGATGTGGAGAGTAGTTGGGAAGAGGTAAAAAGCTGGGAAAAGCATAAAGCAGCTTTAAAAATTCCCAAAAATGGGAAGCCTAGGTAATCAGGAAGAAAAACATCCTGATATTTTGGATGCAGAATTAGAAACAGGCTTTGGGGAACAACAGCTTAAATAAGCTACTCCTAAACAGATTGGAGATTGATTTGTTCTAGGAAGGATCTCAGCTCGGGGGTGAATTCGGGAGATAAACGAATTCTAAGGTTGGGTGGACTGGTCATCTAAATAATCTGGTATGCACAATTCCGTTCTAAATTTCTATTATAAAGTGTAGGTGTAGATTTTATGTTGTATGGAATGTGAAAGTATTATATGTGAATGCTGTGTGTAATAATATTCCATACATTTAACAGAAATCCCAGCAGAATTAGCCTGAAATTTTTGTATAGTTGTAGGAATCACATCGATGGGAAAGAATTCATCATAATCTCTAAACCATGACTGGTTTAAATCTGAGAATACATAATTCTCAAGGATGATTTCAAGTTTAACTTTAATCTTATTCTATTTCATGAATTACATTCCACTATTAGAAAAGGGGACTAGATATCAAATATATAATTACTTGAAAAAAAAAATGAAATAAATAGAGAAGAAAGTACAGAGCATATAAATGATAAAAGTACCAGGAATCGTTACAAGACATTGAAGTCAATGAATGGTAAAAATTTGAATATGTTACCAGTACACTTATAAATTCAGTTACAGAATTTAAATGACTTTAAAATGTTATACAGATGTATACTTACTGCATGGTACAACTATCGGTATAAAAAAAAAAAAAACAAGGGCATGCAATATACCTGTGGTTACAGTACAAATTAGCATGGTATAATAGATATGAGAATAAATTATATTTACTGAAATGATCTCTAGTAAAACAAATAAAAATTTCTAGTGAGATGATAACTGAAATTTTATGCATTCATTCTCATCATCGAAAGTTAAAGAGCTAGAAGTATACCAATCACCAAAAAGGAAGTAAATGAAGTAGTGCACGAGCTTTAAAATTATGATGTGGCCCAAGCCATATACTACTGGAAAACAAAGCCTGTACTAGAGATTTTTAATTTTCGAGTCATGAAAGAGCTATAAATTAATCCATAGAGTTATACCAAACCCGTATACTTCGAAAACAAAATAAATGCCAAGAGTCACAATATCCTGATGTAACTGACAGTGCCATTAAAACAAATATCATCAGGTATGAATGACTTCCACTCCCAAATAGGGAAGGCCTGAACCACTGAAAATAATTCTCATATATCGTAGTACCAAAGTGGAAAGAAATCAGTAGAAAATAATTATAGTATGCAGGGAAGTTCATATAGTCAGCATATTGGCACGATTTTACCCAAGTCTAGGTATATAAAGTCCAGTATAATTTAAAAATAGAAATTATAGCAACAATGGTACGAATCCCTTTGGATTCAAAAATATCATCCCTGAAACGACCTAACTCAAATATTAAACAAGTCGCTGTATAGCCAACGAGTTTACACTGAGCTGAAGTGCGCATGAAGTACCGACCTGTAACAGAGAACAAGGAATTACACCCTTCAACAAAAAAAGAAAAGAAGTATTGGGTTGTAATCATCCGAAGCTGGTGTAAATCGTTACCTGCAAACGAATATCCTGTTGTGAAGGATATTAGGGACGGAAAACAAATATTATGGAAAATTTATCAGCGAGACAAGAACCAATAACTGATTTTATAATTGTTTACCTGGAAAATGCAGTGTTTCGACCATACTAATCTGAGTTAAAACATAGCAGAGAAACTAAAATGAATTAGAGGATTTGGCATTTCAACTTAAATGCATAGGAAAAATTTTATGAGCGAGGAAATTCCCCATACGTTGAAGAGAATTCATACCTAGATAAGTTCCAAATCTCTGAGAGGAATTCCTTGCTAGCGTCCTTATTCGTTGTAGAAGTCAGTTGGAAGTCAAAGATCTCGGAGAACTAAACCCTCGTCTAGTAGAAACAAGACATCGCATATCCTCACTTGCTCTGCATGAGATAAGACGATCGTTCTATTAGTCGACTGGCTCGGCGAAATTAGAATTTCCAATTATGAAAAGGAATGAAAACCGTATAGGCAATACAAAAGTTTGAAACTGGTATAACAACACCACCAATAAACTGGAACGCAATAAGAAATGAAAGTCTAGATCACTCCCTTACAGAACGAACGCTAATAAGAGAAAGTCCATTCAGGTTATCGTCCTAAATCTTATAATGCGAAGACAGAGCTTGACAAAAGCCTGAAACTTATGGTATGAGAATAAAATTTTAACTATTCAATACATACTGCCTTCTATAATACAAAAAAAAAAAAAAAAAAAAACGCAGGAAAACGTAGGCTACCTCTGCATAGGGTTGAAGGAGCGCGAAGAAGGCCGTCATATTCTAGCATTACTTCTCATAAAAATCGAGCAGAGATATCATAGGAATAACAACATCGGATAGTTGAAAGAATGGCGGGGCGCACAAGAGAGGCGGACAAGGGTTAATGTTCAGCTTTTATAAAATTCGTAAACAAAAACACTAGTCGATTCTAGCCATCCAAGTGGCACCAATCTGTAGACTGTCATCGAGATTGACAACGATCTGGATGATCGAATTCCATTGATATACAATAAAATTCAAGCGTACAAGTACTGTAAGCAATTAAATGTGTATTCACTACAGAAACCATAGAATGCTATAAAATGTATTTGCACTCAGAAATTAATAGATACGAATAAATCCACAACACAATTTTGATTGTACGCTGAGTCAGAGAAATAAAAGCGATGGGGTGCGAAACCATCCAACCGGTACTATATCAATCAATGAAATGTACGCCATATGAAATACGCAAGGGAACGACTAGGTCGTATACACTGACAATATGACAAAGAAGGCCCAAGCCTTTATAAAAATAATATATGAATCGTGGGATAAGTGCCACAGGACCACGAGTACGATTCATAGAGAGTTGAAATTTATATGGTTAACAGTCATGACACGAAATCCCCAATCGAACGAGAAACTCGTCATCTCATATGGCTATGGTGAATTCGATGTATGATAGAAATTTTAGGTGTGTACATATGGGACGTATTATGTATTGTGGGTTTGACATTGGGATGGAAACATCTCAGTTAAAATTGGTGAACGATATATATATATATATATATATATATATATATATATATATATATATATATATAATATATATATATATATATATATATATATATATATATATATATATATATGGTGAAGGTATGTATATATGAAATAAAAGGGAGTGTGTGATAAAATTCAATAGTTAGTATCACCAAGGAATTGAAATAACTTCTATATGTCTTACACTATTTATAACTAAATAAAATGATGAATAGAGTAGATATAGGAATTATGTTTAGTGAAAGGAGTATGAGAATTAATTTAAAAAGGCAACTCTGAATAGAACTCAATCCATAGGAGTTGATAACTTCAGAAAAAAAAATAATTTGTGTGTGGAGAAGTGAGGGATGTTACATTGGACTTCTCTTCATATCGAAGCTTGCAGACGCAATTTAAAGCAGGCTAGTTTCATATGTAATGCCATGTTCTATAAAAATAATATTAAGAGCTGTAAAGAAAATTTTAGCCTTAAGCCCATTTATCATAGTCTCACGGATAAACTTCATTAACTCTCATAAGTCGCCAATATTTACTACGACTGTATCATGCTTTAATGGCTGACATTATACCATATTTGTAGCTATTTATGAAAGTACTTTCTATAAATTAGTATACACAACATAATTCTCTACTAAAGGTAGGAACTTTGGCGTGTTAGATGGTCGTTGTAGCAGATAAAACTAACATTTAGTTTTCTAGAGAACATCTCGTTATATGACAGTAATGTGTTCCCATGAATTCACAATCACTTGAGTCTTGTGGTAACAATGATTGTAGGTTAGGGTTTCTCTATAAATGCATCAAAACAACATTTTTCTCTACTCTATTTGATAGAAAAATTCAATGTGTTGGATGCTTATTGTGAAAATAATAAAAATAACACTTAGGGCTCTAAAGAATGCCTCCTTAGATGATAATAAGATGTTCCAAGAGTCTGAATTTGCTTCAAGTCTAGTGCTAGCAATAGTGGTAGGTTAGGGTTTTATGTCATAAGGGACCTAGCTTGATGACAATATTTATTTTGGTTTAATCAGGTACATGAATCACTCAATCCTGTTGCTTCTCTTATTCTATTTAGATGGCCCCATCAAATAGCAAAGAGTGTCACCACAAAACTATTCCTTTACCGGTAAATGACATGTATTTCCCATACACTCATGTTGGAAGCCTTTTTCTAGTTATGCCTATTGTTGTCCTTCATCTTATTTGCTATAGGTAAGTGATTTCATAGTTCAAAGTTTTAGCATTGCCCATCTATATCTGCATTTATGTTTTTCTATATATCATAGCTTTATCTGTCAAAATTTTAAAATATTTTGGAATCTTCAATCTAGATGAAGTTGGTCTAGACAAAATTTTCAATACAGAGTGGATCTCTCTCTTGTGTTTGCCATGCATCTGTCAGTTGGAACTTGGAAATTTTGTAAACTACTTTTTAAAGACGTATCGATGTGGCTTCCCACTGCCAATACACCAGTATTGTTCCTAGTCTTTTCGAGAAATCAACTACTTCAGAGATAACGTTAGTGTAAGATGTTGAACATTGTCCTTCACCTTATTTGCTACAGGTAAGTGTTTGTATAGTTCAAAGTTTTAGCATTGCCCATCTATATCTGCATTTATGTTTTTCTATATATCATAGATTTATTTGTCAAAAATTTAAAATATTTTGGAATCTTGAATCGATATGAAGTTGGTCAGGACAAATTTTTCAATCAATATGGAGTTGGTCGGGACAGATTTTTAAAATATTTTTTATTTTGCAATCCGCATAAAGATGAATTGCAACCCCACATAAATATGGCCTATATTTTATTAGGTAGAAAATAATTGGAAACTAAAATTTTAGTAATTGTAATTATTGTTAAGGTTGTATGTAGAAAATCTAGGACAAATGCTATGGTGCATAGCAAAGACTACAATGTGTAGTCATAGGCTACTTGATAATATTAACTCAACATGTTCTCAATCAAGAGTTTATTGTTCATGTTCTCAGTTAAGGTTTTATTGTTCAATTAAATGTAGGGAATGCCCATACTATTATCCAAATACTTTTGTATCACATGCCTCACAATGAATATCTATTTTCGACACTATGGATGAAATTATTGCAATCAATACTTCCATAATACATGGTTTATGATCACATGCCTTACCTGCAATGAACATGTATTTTTGAAACTATGGATGATATTACTTGAATCGATACTTCAATAATACATGGTTTATGATCTTCAATTACTGGAACTGATACTCCAATAATATCAGGTTTATGATCTTCACTGGCGTAAGTAAATATGGCCCCTCTAAAAAATTCCTTCTTCACTTGCCCAAGTAAATATGGTGCCTTCGTGGTGCCTTAATTTTTTTTAATAATTCACTCACATGGAATAATTTTAAAGAGGTTGATTATGTTATGTTTGATAATTTTTTATAGTTTGGTGCACATGATATAACCTTTTGATAGCAGAATTAGGTCATCAAAAATTTGAAACATTTCAGGGGTAGGTTGCAGAAGAGACACCACCATTATTGCCTTCATAATATGAAAAAAGTGGTAGAATCGTCGGATAATCCCATATGTAGTAGAGTTATCCATCCCATATGTAGTAGAGCTATCCAGCCTTGTCGAAATTTAATCGAACAGGACAAACATAGACCCTGTAATTCTTACAAGAAACCTGCAATGAGCCTTTCAGAGGTTAATCTAATCTAAGCCTCCAAATTTGAATAACATATAAGAAAGAAGAGGTAGTAGGAACTTTATCGGCTACAAATGATCCTCCAAAATAACGGGTGGAGAATTATGTTTACTGGACCTCAAATCAAAATATCCATATTAGGTAATTGATGTGGAACAACTTCTTTGTTATTAATTGCATGTAAGATGTGTTTTTTCATAATGGATGAGACATATCGGCCAAAGTACTCAAGACCTCTATATGACGAACGAAATTATTTGCTTCTATCACATTCACAATGTTGAATTCCTATGATACTACTCCTAGAACTCTAACTCTGCTCTAAAGCTAGAATTATTTAATGGAATAAAAGCTTATCACTATGACATGTTTTAATTCATAAGAGACTACTAAGAAGCTTAATGATGGTAAATCCACCTTCACCTGTCATTTGAACATAGAGCATAGAGTTATATTAATCGTCAATTTTATGGATAAGAGACATTTGGGCTCTTTTTAACCCTTGGGAATGATTAATTAATCTCAATTTAGATAATTTATATTAATAAATTATCTACAATCATATTTCCATAATTCCTCTTTGAACGACCAATATTCCACTTCTTTGGAAATTTTCACCTTAGTGAGAATAACAAACATCATGAAGACCCAAATGGAATCTAGCGACTTCTTTAAGGATCATAATTCAAGATATTAGTGCCTTTTAAATATCATTTATTTTCCCATCAAATAAAAATCAACAGTCAAATTTTTTAGTGACAAGAATGGGAACAAATTTTAAATGTAATAACTCTAGCGACTTCTTTAAGGATCATAATTAAAGACATTAATGCCTTTTAAATATCATTTATTTTCCCATCAAATCAAAATCAACAATCAAACTGTGTAGTGACAAGAATGGGAACAAATTTGAAATGCAATAACTCCCTTTCCTAGTGATAGTACATTTTTGTTTTGAAATGAAATTATTTTCCTAATCTTTTAAATAATAGATTCCTCCCCATAATGAACCTTTAGAGATACCTTTTCTTTCAACTGATTGCAATAGGCAAGTGTCTTTTATCTAGTATCTTCTAATTCATTGAATTTAAGGGCAGAGGTAAAGAGACTACTAGAAAAAAAAGTGTAGAGTGACTGAATGTGAGATGAAAATAACATTGAGGAATATATTCTAATTTTCTCATGTAGGCTTTCTTCAATTAATGAGGTAGTAGGAAATTTCTCCTCTAGAATAAGCGGTGGAGAATTATGTTGAGTGAAATACTACTCATGTAACTTTGACTCCTCCTTACAATTGGTATTTTTCTCTTCCCATAACTCTATCTCGGGTTATAATTCTAGTTTTCTCTTGTTTATGAATAAATTGTCTCTATATCATTATTGTTTGTCTCTTTTTGAGCGCTTGCTTGAATCAGTAAGATAATGTAGCTCATCTGGATTCCAAAATCGTTGAGTAACCCATTTTCTGAAGAGTCCTCTTATGTTTTTAATTCTGCTATTTGGTCCTCCATAACCTTTTCAACATCGTTTCCTTCTAAAGAATCACACATTCTTGATAAGTATCCATTGCCCTGCTTTTCTTCTTCCATATACTTCAGATCTTGTTCACATTCATGAATTTCTTCACGCTCATTCCTTTGATTAACAGGAAGTTTTGGGGATAACATAAGGTATGATCCAATGCTCTACAGTGAGAATTTTTTAGATAAGAAGGTGGTTGAGTATTTTGGCTTAGCGGATTTGGAGTCCTCGCTGGCCACCAGATCCAGCAGCGGTCTGTCCGTCAGGCAAGCACAGAAGGTGGCCCTGGTTAGGGCATTTGATTTCTTTAAATTCTCTTATTCTTCTGGGAATTGGGGTTTTCTCAGGGCCTCTTTCTTTAAATTATCTTATTCTTCTGGGAATTAGGGTTTTTTCACGGTGGTATAGGAGAAGTTTTCCATATTTTTCTCTAAATTTGACTATGGTTGTTGTGAGACACAGGTACTACTACTGGACAAGCCAACGAGTGCCCTGGATCCCATATTGACTGAGCTCATCGCTCTGGAACACGAGACTGCATCCCGACGCCATTTAGTGTGGACGCATTCGATGCCAAACACTCAGGAAATAGATGATAGGGGTTGGAATTCTCTTGATATCGAAGCTTGCAGACGCAATTTAAAGCAGGTTAGTTTCATAAGTAATGGCATGTTCTATAAAACTAACATTTAGAGTTGTAAAGAGAATTTTAGCCTTAATCCCATTTATCAAATTCTCACAGATAAACTTCGTTAACTGTCATAAGTTGCTAATATTTACTGTGATTGTATCATGCTTTATCGTTTGACATTATACCATATTTGTAGCTATTTATGAAAGATTGTTTTATAAATTAGTAGACACAACATAATTCTCTACTAAAGGTAGGAAATTTGGCATGTTAGATGGTCGTTGTAGTAGATAAAACTAACATTTAGTTGTCTAGAGAGCATCTCCTTATATGACAGTAATGTGTTCCTATGAATTCATAATCACTTGAGTATTGTGGTAACAACGATGCTAGGTTAGGGTTTCTCTATAAATTAGTTGACACAACATTTTTCTCTACTCTATTTGATGTTGAGAAATTCGGTTTGTTGGATGGTTATTGTGAAAATAATAAAAATAACATTTAGGGATCTAAATAATGCCTCCTTAGATTGTAATAAGATGTTTAAAGAGTCTAAAATTTCTTTAAGTATGGTTGTAACAGTAGTGGTAGGTTAGGGTTTTACGTCATAAGGGACCTAGCCTGATGAAAATCTTTATTTTTGTTTAATTGGGTACATTACTCACTCAATCCCGCTGCTTCTCTCAGTCTATTCATATGGTCCCATCAAATAGCAAAGAGTGTCACCACCAAACTATTCGTTTACCGGTAAATGACATGTATTTCCCATATACTCATGTTGGAAGCCTTTTTCTAGTTATGCATGTTGTTGTCCTTCATCTTATTTGCTATAGGTAAGTGGTTTCATAGTTCAAAGTTTTAACATTTCCCATATATATCTTCATTCATGTTTCTCTATATAGCATAGCTTTATCTGTCAAAATTTTAAAATATTTTGGAATCTTCAATCCATATGAAGTTGGTTGGAAAAAATTTTCAATCGAGAGTGGGTCTCTCTCTTGTGTTTTCCATGCATCTGTCAGTTGGAACTTGGAACTTATGTAAACTCCTTCACTGAGACGTATCGGTATGGCTTCCCACTACCAGTACACCAGTATTGTTCCCAATATTTTCGATAAATCAACTATTTTAGAGATAACGTCGGTGTAAGATGTTGAACGCTATCCTTCACCTTATTTTCTACAGGTAAGTGGTTTCATAGTTCAAAGTTTTAGCATTGCCCATCTATATTTGCATTTATTTTTTTCTATATATCATAGCTTTATTTTTCAAAATTTTAAAACATTTTGGAATCTTAAATCCATTTGAAGTTGGTGAGGAAAAATTTTCAATCGATATGAAGTTGGTCAGGACATATTTCTAAAGTATTTTTTATTTTGAAATCCGCATAAACATGACTTGCAATCCCACATAAATATGGCCTATAGTTTATCAGGTAGAAAATATTTCGAAACTAAAATTTTAGTAATTGTAATTATTTTTAAGGTTGTATGTAGATAATCCAGGATAAAGCTATGGTGCATAGCAAAGACTACAGTGTGTAGTCATAGTCTACTTGATAATCTAAACTCAGCATGTTCTCAATCAAGAGTTGATTGTTCATGTTCTGAGTTAAGAGTTGATTTTTCAATTATACGCAGGGAATGCCCATACTTTTATCCAAAAACTTCAGTATCACATGCCTTACTTGCAATGAATATGTATTTTCAACACTATGGATACAATTACTAGAAGTGATACTTCAATAATACCTGGTTTATGATCACATGCCTTACTTGCAATGAATATGTATTTTCGACACTATGCATGCAATTAATGGAATCAATACTTCAATAATATGTGGTTTATGATCTTCAATTACTGGAATTTATACTTCAATAATATCGAGTTTATGATCTTCACTGGCGTAAGTAAATATGGCCCCTTTAAAAAATTCCTTCTTCACTCGCCCAAGTAAATATGGTGCCTTTTGTGGTGCCTTATTTTTTTTTTAATAATTCACTCATATGGACTAATTTTAAAGAGGTATATTATGTTATGTTTGATAATTCTTTTACATTTTGGTGTACATTATATAACCTTCTGATAGAATAATTAGGTCATTGAAAAGTTGAAACAGTTCAGGGGTAGGTTCTAGAAGAGAAACCACCATTATTTCCGTCATAATATGAACAAAGTGATAGAAGCATCAGATAATCCCAAATGTAGTAGAGCTATCCAGCCCTATCAAAATTTCATCCAAAAAGACAAACAAAGACCCTATAATTCTTACAAGAAACCTGCAATGAGCCTTTCAGAGGTTAATCTAATTTAAGCCTCCAAAGTTGACATGACTTGTATTTGTGTTTGTAAATAGTTGTAAAGATGTGGATGGTAATTTAATAATGTTAGAAGTCGGGAGTTTTCACTAAAAAAAAAAAATATTTTGTAGTCAAACATTAATTTGTAGAACTTGATGGACCAATAAGTACTCCAAAGTTATTGAATTGGGATATTTTTGTATGGTTATGATCCACAAAATGAAAAATACGATTCTCAAATTTCAGGTGGTGTAAGGTGTTATTATATGTCTGAAAATACATGACCCAACAATTTCTCAGGTGTTTTTTTCTATAATGGTTTGTTACATGAGGCTTTTGGATGTGGGGAGGATTATAGAATTTCAATAGGGTCACAAGGACCTCCAATAGTTTCTCCATTTCTGAATGAATTATCACTTCAAATATATGCCACTAACAATGGACACTTTCAAGGATTTGATAGCTCAGATGAAATTAGTACTTATGGTTTAAGACAACTGAATAACATTTTGTTTACTAATTTTTATCTTCAATTATTTTTTGTATGTAACGATGCTTCAAGAATATGCCTTACAACATTTCCTTTGCAAAATATAGTGCAATTTCTAGTATATATATATATATATATATATTAAGGAAAGTATCATATGAAACTAAAGAGTTGCTTCATCTAATTCATAGATAACATCCTAGTAAACCTATCAATGTACAGTGAATCTCATTCAAAGGATTCCACCCAAGAATCCACAAGAATGGAACTAAAATGAAACTATTTAAATTATCAATAACATTGATAACAACCAATTGAGATAACTTCTAGTAGACTTACACATATGATGTTTTTATATCCATATAGTCATAAATAAAAATGTGTATTAAATAATACATATTGTTTAAAAATCTATTACTAATCAATATTTACATCTAATTCAAACCACGCTCAGTCTGGTAGCTAGCCCTACCAGATCAGGAGAGGGCTTTCTCCCAGTCAATCTCAGCAAAAATAATCAATAGGGCTTGAGACAACTTGAAATAAAAGCTAATTTTAGGCTAGATATATAAGTACTGAGTTTGATTGTGTTTTTTCGGGGTTTTTGTTGGAAACAAAGGGAAAGGCAGTTTTGGGTTCGGGGATGAGGCCTAGTTTTTGCAGAGTTCTGAATGGGGCAAGGAAGGCAATTTTTTTGATGCTTTGGATTGAATGAATGGATAGTTCAGACTGGTGAGGAGCTGAAGAGGGAAAAAGGCTTTCAAGAATCCTCTTCAAACAGATGAAAACATGGAAAATTAAACAAAACTAAAGGCAGAGCAAAGCAATCTAATGAATTCCACCTTTATAACTCATTTGTTTAATTTAAGAAGAAAGGAGAAGGGAAATGATACACATAAACATCAATGAACTTACTAGTACATAGAGGAAAACACCATAAGAACACAGAGCCACATGGATCCCAAAGAGTGCTGCAAACACTGGTCTATTCCTTTGACAAAAATGGAGAGATGAAATGTACAATGAAGTGCTAAGCAATCCCAAATGTCCAGCCTTTGAAAATGACATAGAAAATACAAGATATAGAAAATCCTAACTCATCCCCATGCCTCTAGGCGTCAAGCTCACCATTCTAGGAGCTATTTCAACCATATCTAAACTAAGAACTGGAAAATAGGCAATGAAACAACTTGCCTCTATATGATAGGAAATTGATTCATTCACTTACATTTCACATTTTGGTGAATGAATCAACTAGAATGAGTAAAAATGTGCCAAAATTACATCAAAATTATGGAATTACATCAAGTTACATCAAGAGTTACATGAAAAATTCAAACTAGCCAAAACTGGGTGAAATTTTGAGCTGCTGAGTGAAAAATAGGCAAAATTTCCCTATGCGTCGCACCTGAAATCTCTATGCGTAGCACAAGTTTGAGGCTGATTTTGAGGGCCTTCCTGAAGTCCAAATTCAGTGCAGGATAGCTCGCTAGAAAGCTATGCCTGTCTAATTTCCAACCCAAGGGGAGATTCTGAATTTTGTTGCCATTTTCCACTCCAAAAATGAGTTTTCCCAACACTTCTTCCTATGTGTCCAAAAGAGGGTAGAAAGGTCATTTTTAGTGTGTTTTTGACCCTTCAGGCAACCCAAAACTTGTCAAAATATTTAGGTAAATGGTAGGCATGCATAAATTTTGATGAAAAATCTAGAAATGCAAATTTTTCTTCAAGAGGAGATGCCAATTATAAGAGCGCGCAAGGTGGCGCAACGCGTCGGGCGGAAAAATCTGTCTTAAGGCCAAAAAAATCAAAATTGACAAAACGTTGTCCAAATTTCTTGAAATTTGGGCTAAATGTCCACCATCAAGCGCTATGCTGAGCAAAAGAAGCTTTGGCCAAAATTTGGAGTCTATCATGCCTTTTACGACGCTTTAATGACCTCTTTAACTTTGCCTTCATGTTTTTGACCGCCATGGATGAGTGGGACTGATGAGGGGAGGGTTTGATGCTAGTTGTAGGATTTTATGGAATTAAAGGGTTTAGGGGGTGATATCCAGGGTTTGGGATGGAAATGAGGGTTTGGGTATATTTAACTAGGATTTGGGATAGTGGGATTAGGGATTTAGGGCTAGTTGATTAGGGATATGGGAAATGTGGAATGGGTAGATGAGAATGTAAAGAGAGGGAGAAAATGATTGAGGGAATGAAGGAGTGAGGGAGTGAGAAATGGCTAGGAGTGGAATTGGCAGTGAAACATGAAATTGCCAAATCCTATGCAACTGCTTTTGGCAAGAAATGTAAAGAGGTAGCGTTTGGATTTTTTTCTCATTAAATCACCATAAGCACCAAGAGAAATTCATTCATTGGTCATGGATGGATGTTAACTTATTTGGGAAATAAAGAATTAAGAAATTTGAGAGCTTTGGTTGAAGATTTGAATTGATTTCAAGATTTTTAGCCCAATGCGTAGTGCCATCTCAATGCGTAGCACCAGTTACAAAATTACACTGCAAACCACTGCCCAATGCGTAGCGCCATCTCAATGTGTAGCGCCTTTTTTCATGAGTCTTTTGGAGGCCTTCTCGGTGTAAAAATTGGGCTCGGGATAGATTTTTAGAAATCCAATTGAGTTTACTATTCAACCCAATTGGAATTTTTTCAATTTGGAGTTCATTTACCCTGTCAAAAATCAAATTTCCCAAGACTGGTCAAAATGTGCAAAATGAGGCTGCTTCAAGGCAGAGTGTTGTTGCAGTCAACTTTTGAAGGTCTTCCTCAACTCCAAATTGAGCTCATGATAGCTCATTCAAAAGCTATTTGTTTTGAGTTATCATTTGAGTATCAAAAAAGTCATTTGGCCAACCAATATAAGAGAAATATTGATTTTCCCAAGGTCACTTCAGAGGTGCATCAATTCTCCTGAGGTGACTGTATTTTTGACATTTCGCTAAAACCATGACACGTGTGTAAAAAGTGAAGGAGGTTTTTCTTCTTTGGCATATTTTTGAAAAAAAATCTCTCATTTTTTCCAAATTCATCTTTTATTTCTCAAGAACATGATTGGAGTAAAACCTATCCCGATGTGTGGAACAAGGTATTTGTCGAAATGAAGTGAAATGAAGGGGAAAAGGGGCTTCTAAATTCTTGAGAAAATTTTTCGAAGTAGGGAGGAATGTTATGAAGCAGGGGAAACTGGAATTTCAGATATTGAGTGAGGGGAAGGGGTCCAAAAGGGTAAAACATAGGCCTAGCCTAGAAAATTGCCAAGTTGTAGCAAGAAACTAGGGTTTTTGCAAAAATGAGGAATTTGGGGGATCTCAGTGATGGGAAATGTTTAATAAGGTAAATTAAGGATAGGGGAATGTGTATTAACATTAGGATACAAGTTTTGCTGATTATTTGACCATCCAAGAGAAATTACCTTCAAAACCCTAGGAGAGGGAAATGAACCTTACCTAAGCAGAACTGAAGCATGAACAAGGTGTAAAATGACCCTTTGGAACTTGAAATGACGATGAAAACCCTCTGAATGATGGTACACTTAGCTCAATGGTGACATGGACCGAAATTTGGACAACTTTGACAGGAGTAAAAGAAAACCCTAGACCTAATAGCTAGTGACCAAATTTTACTTGAAGACTCACTGAAATGACAAAATTTGATCTTGACACCTTAAAATCACTTTTTAAGAGCATGTTTGATCACTGGAGGAAGGCTCTAAATACTGACACTAACATTGGCTCCAATGGGGATGGTAGCTCCTTGGAGGTGCCAAGAACTACAGATCTTTGGAAAGCAGACAGTGCCTTCATCCATTAGGCAATGGAGTCAAAAACTCAAGCTGAAATGCATGACTAAAAAATGATGACTTGACGACACAAATTGACTCTCACTCAACTAAGAACTGACTCGATACTTAAACACAACCGAAAAACTGGAAATATGCTGAATATGAAGCTTATTCAATACAACCTACTCTAGTTTTTCCATTCATCACCTGATCAAGTGAAATGAAACAACCAATGCAACCAAGTAAGTATTCCAGCTGCTGTTTGAATTCTCCGCAAGTGCTCATTTATGAACAACAAGAGAGAACTACTAAAAGGAAACTCCCATGAAAATTTTTGAACAGATCCATTGAATACTATGGATTCTCTATCCGCCTCTAAAAACACTGCATAAGGATCTAGAAATTCATGCAGACTGGGACTTAGCTCATCCAATAGATTACTTTTTTTCTCCTCATACCATGAATGCAAACATTGTTTTGAGCTTGGTGATGATCTTTGTGACGAGAATACTGCTAAAAATGACAAAAAGACTGGCTTCCAGATCAAGTTTGTATCAGCACATGTTTCAAGCTTACATATATTCAATGGAGAAATACTTTGACTGCAGACATCATCCAACACATCAGCTATTGGATCGTGGAAAACTTGAAAAGACTAAAAATACTGTTGCAACCCATTTTCTATTGGTTCTGATGAGATTACATGATTTCCTATGGGTTGCTCATCTGAAGATTTACTATGCAATTCACCCTTCAAAAACTGAAATGATTCAAAACAGAAAGGTACGGAATCATCTTGCATCATTTCATCATATGTGCCAGCTTCCAAGTCCTCATCTGCAACATGAAAATCAATTGCATTCGGGGGCTGCAAATCTAGATATGAGAAGTCTTGAACAAGGTTTTCATTTCCCTCAATATGGTCCAGATCAAGACTTGTCGACAATTGATTTCTGATTGCATGGAAGTTGTCTCTAATGAACTGAAACGAATCAAAACAAAAAGGCAAAGATCCTTAACTTAGATCAAAATTTGATGCACTTTCCTCGTCACTGACATAGCTTATATGCATCGGTTGATCACTGTACTCGAGCTACTAAAATTAAACTTCCTCCTTCCACAAACTAGCTGCTATTTTTTCTGCAAGATTAGCTTCTGTTTGGAGAACATAATCATCATCATACTGATAAAACTGAGGAAAATCATCAGTATAAAACACATCATCAAGTATACATGTCATATCAACAGATCTCTCCTCTACAAGATGGTCACCACTATGTTATTTCCTAAATCTACCTCAGGCTGAAAGAAGGCAGAGTTTAGGGTAACATCAAACCACGCTCAGTCTGGTAGCTAGCCCTACCAGATCAGGAGAGGGATTTCTCCGGGTCAATCTGAGCAAAAATAATCAATAGGGCTTGAGATGACTTGAAATAAAATCCAATTTTAGGCTAGGTATATAAGTAAAGAGTTTGATTGTGTTTTTTGGGGGTTTTTTTTGGAAATAAAGGGAAAGGAAGTTTTGGGTTCGGGGATGAGGCCTAGTTTTTGCAGAGTTCTGAATGGGGCAAGGAAGGAAATTGTTTTGATGCTTTGGATTGAATGAATGGATAGTTCAGACCGATGAGGAGCTGAAGAGGGTGAGAGGCTTTCAAGAATCCTCTTCAAACAAATGAAAACATGGAAAATTAAACAAAACTAAAGGGAGAGCAAAGCAATCTAATGAATTCCACCTTTATAACTCATTTTTTTAATTTAAGAAGAAAGGAGAAGTGAAATGATACACATAAACATCAGTGAACTTACAATTACATAGAGGAAAACACTATAAAAACACAGAGCCACATGGATCCCAAAGAGTGCTGCAAACCCTGGTCTATTCCTTTGCCAAAAATGCAGAGATGAAACGTACAATGAAGTGCCAAGCAATCCCAAATGTCCAACCTTTGTAAATGACTGAGAAAATACAAGATATGGACAAGCCTAACCCATCCCCATGCCTCTAGGGGACGAGATCACCATTCTAGGAGCTGTTTCAACCATATCTAAACTAAGAACTAGAAAATAGGCATTGAAACAACTTGCCTCTATATGATAGGAAACTGATTCATTCACTTACATTTCACTTTTTGGTGAATGAATCTACTAGAATGAGTAAAAATGTGTGAAAATTACATCAAAGTTATGGAATTACATCAAGTTACATCAACAGTTACATGAAAAAGTCAAACTAGCCAAAACTGGGCGAAATTCGGAGCTGCTGAGTGAAAAATAGGCCAAATTTCCCTATGCGTCGTGCCTGAAATCTCTATGCATAGCAGAAGTTTGAGGCTGATTGTGAGGGCCTTACCGAAGTCAAAATTGAGTGCAAGATAGCTCGTTGGAAATCTCTGCCCGTCTGCATTCCAACCCAAAGGGAATTTCTGAATTTGGTTTCCATTTTCCCCTCCAAAAATGAGTTTCCCAACACTGCTTCCTGTGTGTCCAAAAGAGGGCAGAAAGGTCATTTTTAGGGTGTTTTTGACCGTTCAAGCAACCCAAAAATTGTCAAAATATTTAGGTAATAGGTAGGCACGAATAAATTTTGATGAAAAATCCAGAAATGTAAATTTTTCTTGAAGAGGAGATGCCAATTATAAGCGCGCGCCAAGTGGCGCGACGCGTCGGGCGGAAAAATCTGTGTTAAAGCCAAAAAAATCAAAATTGACAAAAAGTTTCCCAAATTTCTTGAAATTTGGGCTAAATGTCCACCATCAAGCGTTATGCTAATCCAAAGAAGCTTTGGCCAAAATTTGGAGTCTATCATGCCTTTTACGACGCTTTAATGCCCTCTTTAACTTTGCCTTCATGTTTTTGAGTGCCATGGATGAGTGGGATTGATGAGGGAAGGGTTTGATGATATTTGTAGGATTTTATGGAATTAAAGGGTTTAGGGGGTGATATCTAGGGTTTGGGATGGAAATTAGGGTTTGGGTATATTTAATTAGGATTTGGGATAGTGGGATTAGGGATTTAGGGCTAGTTGATTAGGGATATGGGAAATGTGGAATAGGTAGATGAGAATGTAAAGAGAGGGAGAAAATGATTGAGGGAATGAAGGAGTGAGGGAGTGAGAAATGGCTAGGAATGGAATTGGTAGTGAAACATGCAATTTTAAAACCCTATGCAACTGCTTTTGGCAAGAAATGTAAAGAGGTAGAGTTTTGATTTTTTTCTCATTAAATCCCCATAAGCACCCAGAGAAATTCATTCATTGGTCATGGAGGGATGTTAAATTATTTGGGAAATGAAGAATTTAGAAATTTGAGAGCTTTGGTGGAATATTTTAATGGATTTCAAGCTTTTTAGCCCAATTCGTAGTGCCATCTCAATGTGTAGCGCCAGTTACAAAATTACACTGCAAACCACTGCCCAATGCGTAGCACCATCTAAATGTGTAGCGCATTCTTTCATGAGGCCTTTGGAGGCCTTATCGATGTCCAAATTGGGCTCGAGATAGCTTTTTGGAAATCTCATTGAGTCTACTTTTTCACCCAACTGGAATTTTTCAATTTGGAGTTCATTTACCCTGTCAAAAATCAAATTTCCCAAGACTGGTCAAAATGTGCAAAATGAGGCTCCCTCAACGCAGAGTGTTGTTGCAGTCAACTTTTGAAGATCTTCCTCAACTCCAAATTGAGCTCATGACAGCTCATTGGAAAGCTACTTGTTTCGAGTTATCATTTGACTCATCAAGAAAGTCATTTGGCCAACCAAGATAGGAGAAATATTGATTTTACCAAGGTCACTTCAGAGGTGCATCAATTCTCCTGAGGTGACTGTATTTTTGACATTTCGCTAAAACCATGACACGTGTGTAAAAAGTGAAGGAGGTTTTTCTTCCTTGGCATATTTTTGAAAAAAAATCTCCCAGTTTTTCCAAATTCTTCTTTTATTTCTCAGGAACATCATTGGAGTAAAACCTATCCCAATGTGTGGAACAAGGGATTTGTCGAAATGAAGCGAAATGAAGGGGAAAAGTGGCTTCTAATTTCTTGAGAAAATTTTGGGAATTAGGGAGGGATGTTATGAAGCTTGGAGAGCGGAATTTCAGACATTGAGTGAGGGGAAGGGGTCCAAAAGAGCAAAACATAGGCCTAACCTAGAAAATTGCCAAGTTGTAGCAAGAAACTAGGGTTTTTGCGAAAATGAGGAATTTGGGGGATCTAAGTGATGGGAAATGTTTAATAAGGTAAATTAAGGACGGGGGAAGGTGTATTAACATTAGGATAAAAAATTTTCTGATGATTTTACCATCCAAGAGAAATTACCTTCAAAACCCTAGGAGAGGGAAATGAACCTTACCTAGGCAGAACTGAAGCATGAACAAGGTGTAAAATGACCCTTTGGAACTTTAAATGACGATGAAAACCCTCTGAACGATGGTACACTCAGCTGAATGGTGACATGGACCGACATTTGGACAAATTTGACAGGAGTAAAAGAAAACCCTAGAACTAATACCTAGTGACCAAATTGTACTTGAAGACTCACTGAAATTGCAAAATTTGACCTTGACACCTTAAAATCACTTTTTAAGAGCATGTTTGATCACTGGAGGAAGGCTGCAAAGACTGAAACTAACATTGGCTCCAATGGGGATGGTAGATCCTTGGAGGTGCCAAGAACTACAGATCTTTGGAAAGAAGATAGTGCCTTCATCCATTGGGCAATGGAGTCAAAAAATCAAGCTGAAATGCATAACTAAAAAATGATGACTTGACGACACAAATTGACTCTCACTCAACTAATAACTGACTCGATACTTAAACACAATCGATAAACTGGAAATATGCTCAATATGAAGCTTATTCAATACAACCTACTCTAGTTGTTCCATTCATCACCTGATCAAGTGAAATGAAACAACCAATGCAACCAAGTAAGTATTCCAGCTGTTGTTTGAATTCTCCGCAAGTGCTCATTTATGAACAACAAGAGAGAACTACTAAAAGGAAAATCCCATGAAAACTTGTGAACAGATCCGTTGAATACTATGGATTCTCTATCCACCTCTAAAAGCACTGCATACGGATCTAGAAATTCATGCACACTGGGACTTAGCTCATCCAATAGATTACTTTTCTTCTCCTCATACCATGAATGCAAACTTTGTTTTGAGCTTTGTGATGATCTTTGTGATGAGAATCCTGCTAAAAATGACAAAAAGCCTGGCTGCCGAATCAAGTTTGTATCAACACACGTTTCAAGCTTACATATAGTCAATGGAGAAATACTTTGACTACAGACATCATCCAACACATCAGCTATTGGATCGTGAGAAACTTGAGAAGACTGAAAATACTGTTGCAACCCATTTTCTATTGGTTCTGATGAGATTACATGATTTCCTACGGGCTTCTCATCTAAATATTTACTATGCAATTTACCCTTCAAAAACTGAAATGATTCAAAACAGAAAGGTATGGAATCATCTTGGATAATTTGATCATATGTGCCAGCTTCCAAGTCCTCATCTACAACTTGACAATCAATGGCATTCGGGGGCTGCAAATCTAGATATGAGAAGTCTTGAACAAGGTTTTCATTGCCCTCAAGATGGTCCAGATCAAGACTTGTCGACAATTGATTTCTGATTGCATGGAAGTTGTCTCTAATGAACTGAAACAAATAAAAACAAAAAGGCAAAAATCCTTAACTTACTTCAAAATTTTCTGCACTTTCCTCATCACTGTCATAGCTTATATGCATTGGTTGATCACTGTACTTGAGCTGCTAAAAGTGAACTTCTTCCTTCCACAAACTAGCTGCTATTTTGTCTGCAAGATTAGCTTCTGTTTGGAGAACATAATCATAATCATACTGATAAAACTGAGGCAAATCATCAGTATAAAACACATCATCAAGCATACATGTCATATCAATAGATCTCTCCTCTCCAAGATGATCTACAAAAGAATCATTATGAGATCTATGACAACCAGGATAAGAAACAAAATGTTTTGGATCAGTAACTTTTTCTTCTTCAATCAGCGAGCCATGGGCTTGAGCATTATACTCATTCCTTTTGGTGATATTTTGCATCATCTTTTCCACTGCACTCACCAACATGTCAAGCTTTACCTCTAGAGATGTCGATTTCTCCGGACCTATGTTTTTCATCTCTTCTTCCTTCAACTTTTCCCTTCGGATCCACAAATGAGCCTCTACATCTACTGCATTGTTCTTCATATCTTCAAGTGTTGCAAGATTCCTTTCTCTCAACTGAAACTCCATTTCCAGATCAAAGGCACCTGGGTCATGCAAGAGAGTAGATCCATGAGGAGGCCTTATATTAACTGGCATCGAATAATAAACTTGGTTAAATCTAGCAGAAAATTGTTGTATTGTCTCCCCTGGCAGTCTTTTCAGCTGGTTTTACTCTTCTATAATCAAGAAAGGGTTCTGTTTAACCACCCACCTGTCGAGGAAAACTTTAACAAACTACTGGAAATCTGAGATGCTCGCATCAGGCAGGGTTTTGAACCAACTCTTGACTTTGCCTTGCAAGGAAAGAGAAAAAAGCCTAATACTAACATCCTCTTCATCAACTTCAAAAAGGTCAAAAAAAGACTCAAAATTTAGAACATGTCTCTCAACAGTGATATTGTCACATTCACCATCAAACCTTGACAAGTAAAGATAATAATTTGCAGGGAAAGCATGGAGTATAGGAGGTAAAATCAGAGGCTTGTATCAATCTGTAATTTTAAAAGGTATAGGGGTATGTACAAATGCTGTAGAATCAGTCTTGGTCTCTTGAGGTTCATCAGTTTGAAGATGGTCATCATAAGATTCCGAAGAAAGGTCTTGATCAAGCTCAAAAGCATGCAAATATTTGGTATTCACAATCTTTAAAGGGAAAGAGTCAAATGCAGGCTGAGGATATTTTCTCAAACACAATATACTTTGCAAAGCCTTCTTGATATTCTCGGGAAAAGAGAAGAAATAATTTATGACAAAGAACAAAATGTCTTGGATGAAATTCCAACTTCAATACCTGATCTTTCCATATTGTACTTTCATGTTTCTCCTGGTCAGGTTCATCCTCCAGTGGAGTCGTTGGATCTGATCTCGAAACTGATTTAGAGTCACCAGGTGAATTATTTCAGCCTTGCGGTGTCTGATCGTTGTCCACCATCAACAATTAAATCTGAGGTTGATTAGATCTTACAGAGGATACTAGATGTTCAGTTCATAAACTAGACCGAAGATTGACTGAAGCAACATTCATCTACTTTCGCTAATGCAAAGAAAGAGCATTTCGAAGGCTACCTGGCTAACTTTAGGCTCCGTCTGTAGTTTATAAAGAAAACAAAAAAATTTCTCTTCCCCAGTATGGTCGCCACTATGTTATTTCCTAAATCTACCTCAGGCTAAAAGAAGGCGGATTTTAGGGTAACATCAAACCACGCTCAGTCTGGTAGCTAGCCCTACTAGATCAGGAGAGGGATTTCTTCGGGTAAATCTCAGCAAAAATAATCAATAGGGCTTGAGATGACTTGAAATAAAATCTAATTTTAGGCTAGGTATATAAGTAAATATTTTTATTGTGTTTTTTGGGGTTTTTTTTTGGAAACAGAGGGAAAGGAAGTTTTGGGTTCGGGGATGAGGCCTAGTTTTTGCAGAGTTCTGAATGGGGCAAGGAAGGCAAACTTTTTTATTCTTTGGATTGAATGAATGGATAGTTCAGACCGGTGAGGAGCTAAAAAGGGCAAGAAGCTTTCAAGAATCCTCTTCAAACAGATGAAAACATGGAAAATTAAACAAAACTAAAGGCAGAGTAAAGCAATCTAATGAATTCCACCTTTATAACTCATTTGTTTAATTTAAGAAGAAAGGAGAAGTGAAATGATACACATAAACATCAGTTAACTTACAATTACATAGAGGAAAACACCATAAAAACACAGAGCCACATGGATCCCAAAGAGTGCTGCAAACCCTGGTCTATTCCTTTGCCAAAAATGTAGAGATGAAATGTACAATGAAGTGCCAAGCAATCCCAAATGTCCAACCTCTGAAAATGACTGAGAAAATACAATATATAGGCAAGCCTAACTCATCCCCATGCCTCTAGGGGTCTAGCTCACCATTCTAGGAGCTGTTTCAACCATATCTAAACTAAGAACTAGAAAATAGGCAATGAAACAACTTGCCTCTATATGATAGGAAACTAATTCATTCACTTACATTTCACTTTTTTGTGAATGAATCTACTATAATGAGTAAAAATGTGCCAAAATTACATAAAATTTATGGAATTACATCAATTTACATCAAGAGTTACATGAAAAAGTCGAACTAGCGAAAAATGGGTGAAATTCTGAGCTGTTGAGTGAAAAATAGGCCAAATTTCCCTGAGCGTCACGCCTGAAATCTCTATGCATAGCACAAGTTTGAGGCTGATTTTGAGGGCCTTCCCGAAGTCCAAATTGAGTGAAGGATAGCTCGTTGGAAAGCTCTACCTATCTACTTTCCAGCCCAAGGGGAATTTCTGAATTTGGTTGCCATCTTCCCCTCCAAAAATGAGTTTTCCCAACACTGCTTCCTGTGTGTCCAAAAGAGGGCAGAAAGGTCATTTTTAGGGTGTTTTTGACCCTTCAGGCAACCCAAAACTTGTCAAAATATATAGGTAATGGGTAGGAATGCATAAATTTTGATGAAAAATCCAGAAATGCAAATTCTTCTTCAAGAGGAGATGCCAATTATAAGCGCGCGCCAAGTGGCGCGACGCGTCGGGCAGAAAAATCTGTGTTAAGGCCAAAAAAATCAAATTTGGGCTAAATTTCCACCATCAAGCGCTATGCTAAGCCAAAGAATATTTGGCCAAAATTTGGAGTCTATCATGCCTTTTACGACACTTTAATGCCCTCTTTAACTTTTCCTTCATGTTTTTGAGCGCCATGGATGAGTGGGATTGATGAGGGGAGGGTTTGATGATAGTTGTAGGATTTTATGGAATTAAAGGGTTTAGGGGGTTATATCTAGGGTTTGGGATGGAAATTATGGTTTGGGTATATTTAACTAGGATTTGGGATAGTGGGATTAGGGATTTAGGGCTAGTTGATTAGGGATATGGGAAATGTGGAATGGGTAGATGAGAATGTAAAGAGAGGGAGAAAATGATTGAGGGAATGAAGGAGTGAGGGAGTGAGAAATGGATAGGAGTGGAATTGGCAGTGAAACATGCAATTTTCAAACCCTATGCAACTACTTTTGGCAAGAAATGTAAAGAGGTAGCGTTTTGATTTTTTTCTCATTAAATCACCATAAGCACCAAGAGAAATTCATTCATTGGTCATGGAGGGATGTTAAATTATTTGGGAAATGAAGAATTTAGAAATTTGAGAGCTTTGGTGGAATATTTGAATGGATTTCAAGCTTTTTAGCCCAATTCATAGCACCATCTCAATGCGTAGCGCCAGTTACAAAATTACACTGCAAACCACTACCCAATGCGTAGCGCCATCTCAATGTGTAGCGCCTTTTTTCCTGAGGCCTTTGGAGGCATTCTCAGTGTCAAAATTGGGCTCGGGATAACTTTTTGGAAATCTCATTGAGTCTAATTTTCAACCCAACTGGAATTTTTCAATTTGGATTTCATTTACCCTCTCAAAAATCAAATTTCCCAAGACTGGTCAAAATGTGCAAAATGAGGCTGCCTCAAGGCAGAGTGTTGTTGCAGTCAACTTTTGAAGGTATTCCTCACCTCCAAATTGAGCTCATGATAGCTCATTGGAAAGATATTTGTTTCGAGTTATCATTTGACTCATCAAGAAAGTCATTTGGCCAACCAAGATAGGAGAAATATTGATTTTCCCAAGGTCACTTCATAGGTGCATCAATTCTCCTGAGGTGACTGTATTTTTGACATTTTGCTAAAACCATGACACGTGTGTAAAAAGTGAAGGAGGTTTTTATTCCTTGGCATATTTTTGAAAAAAAATCTCTCATTTTTTCCAAATTCATATTTTCTTGCCCAGGAACATCATTGGAGTAAAACCTATCCCGATGTGTGGAACAATGGATTTGTCGAAATGAAGCGAAATGAACGGGAAAAGGGGCTTCTAAATTCTTGAGAAAATTTTGGGAAGTAGGGAGGGATGTTATGAAGTAGGGGAAAGTGGAATTTCAGATGTTGAGTGAGGGGAAGGGGTCCAAAATGGAAAAACATAGACCTAGCTTAGAAAATTGCCAAGTTCTAGCAAGAAACTAGGGTTTGTGCGAAAATGACGAATTTGGGGGATCTCAGTGATGGGAAATGTTTAATAAGGTAAATTAAGGATAGGGGAAGGTGTATTAACATTAGGATACAAGTTTTGCTGATGATTTGACCATCCAAGAGAAATTACCTTCAAAACCCTAGGAGAGGGAAATGAACCCTACCTAGGCACAACTGAAGCATGAACAAGGTGTAAAATGACCATTTGGAACTTGAAATGACGATGAAAACCCTCCGAATGATGGTACACTCAGCTGAATGGTGACATGGACCGACATTTGGAAAAATTTGACAGGAGTAAAAGCAAACCGTAGACCTAATACCTAGTGACCAAATTTTACTTGAAGACTCACTGAAATGACAAAATTTGACCTTGACACCTTAAAATCACTTTTTAAGAGCATGTTTGATCACTGGAGGAAAGATGAAAATACTGACACTAACATTGGCTCCAATGGGGATGGTAGCTCCTTGGAGGTGCCAAGAACTACACATCTTTGGAAAGCAGGCAGTGCCTTCATCCACTGGGAAATGGATAAAAAAACTCAAGCTGAAATGCATGACTAAAAAATGATGAATTGACGACACAAATTGACTCTCACTCAACTAAGAACTGACTCGATACTTAAACACAACCGAAAAACTAGAAATATGCTCAATATGAAGCTTATTCAATACAACCTACTCTAGTTGTTCCATTCATCACCTGATCAAGTGAAATGAAACAACCAATGGAACCAAGTAAGTATTCCACTTGCTGTTTGAATTCTCTGCAAGTGCTCATTTATGAACATCAAGAGAGAACTACTAAAACGAAACTCCCATGAAAACTTGTGAACAGATCCGTTGAATACTATGGATTCTCTATCCGCCTCTAAAAGCACTGCATAAGGATCTAGAAATTCATGCACACTGGGACTTAGCTCATCCAATAGATTACTTTTCTTATCCTCATACCATGAATGCAAACTTTGTTTTGAGCTTTGTGATGATCTTTCTGACGAGAATCCTGCTAAAAATGACAAAAATACCGGTTGCCGAATCAATTTTGTATCAGCACACATTTCAAGCTTACATATAGTCAAAGGAGAAATACTTTGGCTGCAGACATCTTCCAACACATCTGCTATTGGATCGTGAAAAACTTGGAAAGACTGAAAAGATTGCTGCAACCCATTTTCTATTGGTTCTGATGAGATTACATGATTTCCTACGGGCTGCTCATCTGAAGATTTACTATGCAATTTACCCTTCAAAAACTGAAATGATTCAAAATAGAAAGGTATGAAATCATCTTGCATCATTTTATCATATGTGCCAGCTTCCAAGTCCTCATTTGCAACTTGATAATCAATGGCATTCGGGGGCTGCAAATCTAGATATGAGAAGCTTGAACAAGGTTTTCATTTCCCTCAAGATGGTACAGATCAAGACTTGTCGACAATTGATTTCTGATTGCGTGGAAGTTGTCTCTAATGAACTGAAACGAATCAAAACAAAAAGGCAAAGATCCTTAACTTATTTCAAAATTCGTTGCACTTTCCTTGTCACTGTCATAGCTGATATGCATCGGTTGATCACTATACTCGAGCTGCTAAAAGTGAACTTCCTCCTTCCAAAAACTAGCTATTATTTTGTCTGCAAGATTAGCTTCTGTTTAGAGAACATAATCATCATCATACTAATAAAACTGAGGCAAATCATCAGTATAAAACACATCATCAAGCATACATGTCATATTAACAGATATCTCCTCTCCAAGATGATCTACAAAAGAATCATTATGAGATCTATGACAACCGGGATCAGAAACAAAATGTTTTGGATCAGTAACTTGTTCTTCTTCAATCAGCGAGCCATGGGCTTGAGCATTATAATCATTCCTTGTGGTGATCTTTTTCATCATCTCTTCCACTGCACTTACCAACATGTCAAGCTTTATCTCTAGAGATGTCAATTTCTCTGGATCTATGTTTTTCATCTCTTCTTCCTTCAACTCTGCCCTTCGGATCCACAAATGAGCCTCTACATCTACTGCACTGTTCTGCATATCTTCAAGTGTTGCAAGATTCCCTTCTCTCAACTGAAACTCCATTTCCGGATCAAAGGAACCTAGGTAGTGCAAGATAGTAGATCCAGGAGGAGGCCTTATATTAACTAGCATCGAATAATAAACTTGGTTAAATCTGGCAGAAAACTGTTGTACTGTCTTGCCTGGCAGTCTTTTCAGCTGGTTTTACTCTTCTATAATCAAGAAAGGGTTCTTTCTAACCACCCACCTGTCGAGGAAAACTTTGACAAACTGCTGGAAATCTGAGATGCTCGCATCAGGCAGGGTTTTGAACCAACTCTTGACTTTGCCATGCAAAGAAAGAGAAAAAATCCTAATACTAACATCCTCTTCATCAACTTCAAAAAGGTCAAGAAAAGACTCAAAATTTAGAACATGTCTCTCAGCAGTGATATTGTCACATTCACCATCAAACCTTAGCAAGTAAAGATAATAATTTGCAGGGAAAGCATGGAGTATAGGAGGTAAAATAAGAGGCTTGTATCGATCTGGAATTTTAAAAGGTATAGGGGTATGTACAAATGCTGCAGAATCAGTCTTGGTCTCCTGAGGTTCATCAGTTTGAACATGGTCATCACAAGATTCGGAACAAAGGTCTTGATCAAGCTTAAAAGCATGCAAATATTTGGTATTCGCAATCTTCAAAGGGAAAGAGTCAAATGCAGGCTGAGGATCTTTTCTAAAATACAATATACTTTGCAAATCCTTCTTGATATTCTCGGGAAAAGAGAAGAAATAACTTATGACAAAGAACAAAATGTCTTGGATGAAATTCCAACTTGAATACCTGATCTTTCCATATTGTACTTTCATGTTTCTCCTGGTTAGGTTCATCCTCCAGTGGAGTCTTTGGATCTGATCTCGAAACTTATTTAGAGTCACCAGGTGAATGATTTCAGCCTTGCGATGTCTGATCATTGTCCACCATCAACAATCAGATTTGAGCTTGATTAGATCTTACTGAGGAAACTAGATGTTCAGTTCATAAACTAGACCGGAGATTGACTGAAGTAGCATTCATATACTTTCGCTAATGCAAAGCAAGAGCGTTTCGAAGGCTACCTGGCTAACTTGAGGCTCCGTCTGTAGTTTATAAAGCAAACAACAAAATTTCTCTTCCCCAGTATGGTCGCCACTATGTTATTTCCTAAATCTACCTCCCACTGAAAGAAGGCAGAGTTTAGGTAACATCAAACCACGCTCAGTCTGGTAGCTAGCCCTACCATATTAGGAGAGGGCTTTCTCCGGTTCAGTCTTAGCAAAAATAATCAATAGGGCTTGAGATGACTTGAAATAAAATCTAATTTTAGGCTAGGTATATAAGTAAAGAGTTTGATTGTGTTTTTTGGGGGTTTTTTTTGGAAACAAAGGGAAAGGAAGTTTTGGGTTCGGGGATGAGGCCTAGTTTTTGCAGACTTCTAAATGGGGCAAGGAACACAATTGTTTTGATGATTTGGATTGAATGAATGGATATTTCAGACTGGTGAGGATCTGATGAGGGCAAGAGGCTTTCAAGAATCCTCTTCAAACAGATGAAAACATGGAAAATTAAACAAAACTAAAGGGAGAGCAAAGCAATCTAATGAATTCCACCTTTATAACTCATTTGTTTAATTTAAGAAGAAAGGAGAAGTGAAATGATACACATAAACATCAATGAAATTACAATTACATAGAGGAAAACACCATAAAAACACAGAGCCACAAGGATCCCAAAGAGTGCTGCAAACCCTGGTCTATTCCTTTTCCAAAAATGTAGAGATGAAATGTACAATGAAGTGCCAAGCAATCCTAAATTTCCAACCTCTGAAAATGACTGAGAAAATACAAGATATAGATAAGCCTAACTCATCCCCATGCCTCTAGGGGTCAAGCTCACCATTCTAGGAGCTGTTTCAACCATATCTAAACTAAGAACTAGAAAATAGGCAATGAAACAACTTGCCTCTATATGATAGGAAAACTGATTCATTCACTTACATTTCACTTTTTGGTGAATGAATCTACTAGAATGAGTAAAAATGTGCCAAAATTACATAAAATTTATGGAATTACATCAAGTTACATCAAGAGTTACATGAAAAAGTCAAACTAGCCAAAAATGGGTGAAATTATGAGCTATTGAGTGAAAAATAGGCCAAATTTCCCTATGCATCGCGCCTGAAATCTCTATGCGTAGCGCAAGTTTGAGGCTGATTTTTAGGGCCTTCCAGAAGTCCAAAATAAGTGAAGGATAGCTCGTTGGAAAGCTCTACCTGTCTACTTTCCAACCCAAGGGGAAGTTCAGAATTCGGTTTCAATTTTCCCCTCCAAAAATGAGTTTTCCCAACACTCCTTCCTGTGTGTCCAAAAGAGGGCAGAAAGGTCATTTTTAGGGTGTTTTTGAGCCTTCAGGAAACCCAAAACTTGTCAAAATATTTAGGTAATGGGTAGGCATGCATAAATTTTGATTAAAAATCCCAAAATGCAAATTCTTCTTCAAGAGGAGATGCCAATTATAAGCGCGCGCCAAGTGGCACGACGCGTCGAGCGGAAAAATCTGTGTTAAGGCCAAAAAAATCAAAATTGACAAATAGTTTCCCAAATTTCTTGAAATTTGGGCTAAATGTCCACCATCAAGAGCTATGCTAAGCTAAAGAAGCTTTGGCCAAAATTTGGAGTCTATCATTCCTTTTACGACGCTTTAATGCCCTCTTTAACTTTGCCTTCATATTTTTGAGTGCCATGTGAGTGGGACTGATGAGGGGAGGGTTTGATGCTAGTTGTAGGATTTTATGGAATTAAAGGGTTTAAGGGGTGATATCTAGGGTTTGTGATCGAAATTAGGGTTTGGGTATATTTAACTAGGATTTTGAATAGTGGGATTAGGGATTTAGGGCTAGTTGATTAGGGATATGGGAAATGTGGAATGGGTAGATGAGAATGTAAAGAGAGGGAGAAAATGATTGAGGGAATGAAGGAGTGAGGGAGTGAGAAATGGCTAGGAGTGGAATTGGCAGTGAAACATGCAATTTTCAAACCCTATGCAACTGCTTTTGGCAAAAATGTAAAGAGGTAGCGTTTTGATTTTTTTCTCATTAAATCACCATTAGCACCAAGAGAAATTCATTCATTGGTCATTGAGGGATGTTAGCTTATTTGGGAAATGAAGAATTTAGAAATTTGAGAGCTTTGGTGGAAGATTTAAATGGATTTAAAGCTTTTTAGCCCAATGCGTAGTGTCATCTCAATGCGTAGCGCCAGTTACAAAATTACACTGCAAACCACTTCCCAATGTGCAGCACCATCTCAATGTGTAGCGCCTTTTTTCATGAGGATTTTGGAGGCCTTCGTGGTGTCCAAATTGGGCTCAGGAAAGCTTGTTGGAAAGCTCATTGAGTCTAATTTTCAGCCCAACTGGAATTTTTCAATTTGGAGTTCACTTACCCTGTCAAAAATCAAATTTCCGAAGACTGGTGAAAATGTGCAAAATGAGGCTGCCTCAAGGCAGAGTGTTGTTGCAGGCAACTTTTGAAGGTCTTCCTCAACTCCAAATTGAGATCATTATAGTTCATTGGAAAGCTATTTGTTTCGAGTTATCATTTGACTCATCAAGAAAGTCATTTGGCCAACCAAGATAGGAGAAATATTGATTTTCCCAAGGTCACTTCAGAGGTGCACCAATTATCCTGAGGTGACTGTATTTTTGACATTTCGCTAAAACCATGACACGTGTGTAAAAAGTGAAGGAGGCTTTTCTTCCTTGCCATATTTTTGAAAAAAAATCTCTCAGTTTTTCCAAATTCATCTTTTATTTCTCAGGAACGTCATTGGAGTAAAACTTATCCCAATGTGTGGAACAAGGGATTTGTCGAAATGAAGCAAAATGAAGGGGTAAAGGGGCTTCTAAATTCTTGAGAAAATTTTGGGAAGTAGGGAGGGATGTTATGAAGCTGGGTAAAGTGGAATTTCAGATATTGAGTGAGGGGAACGGGTCCAAAAGGGAAAAACATAGGCCTAGCCTAGAAAATTGCCAAGTTGTAGAAAGAAACTAAGGTTTGTGCGAAAATGAGGAATTTGGGGGATCTCAGTGATGGGATATGTTTAATAAGGTAAATTAAGGATAGGGGAAGGTGTATTAACATTAGGATACAAGTTTTGCTGATGATTTGACCATCCAAGAGAAATTACCTTGAAAACCCTAGGAGAGGGAAATGAACCTTACCTAGGCACAACTGAAGCATGAACAAGGTGTAAAATGACCCTTTGGAACTTGAAATGACGATGAAAACCCTCTGAATGATGGTACACTCAGCTGAATGGTGACATGGACTGACATTTGGAAAACTTTGACAGGAGTAAAAGCAAACTCTAGACCTAATAGCTAGTGACCAAATTTTACTTGAAGACTCACTGAAATGACAAAATTTGACCTTGACACCTTAAAATCACTTTTTAAGAGCATGTTTGATCACTGGAAGAAGGCTACAAAGACTGACACTAACATTGGCTCCAATGGGGATGGTATCTCCTTGGAGGTGCCAAGAACTATAGATCTTTGGAAAGTAGACAGTGCCTTCATCCATTGGGCAATGGAGTCAAAAACTCAAGTTGAAATGCATGACTAAAAACTGATGTCTTGAGAACAAAAATTGAATCTCACTCAACTAAGGACTGAGTCGATACTTAAACACAACCGAAAAATTGGAAATATGCTCAATATGAAGCTTATTCAATACAACCTACTCTAGTTGTTCCATTCATCACCTGATCAAGTGAAATGAAACAACCAATGCAACCAAGTAAGTATTCCAGCTGCTGTTTGAATTCTCCGCAAGTGCTCATTTATGACCAACAAGAGAGAACTACTAAAAGGAAACTCCCATGAAAAGTTGTGAATAGATCTGTTGAATACTATGGATTCTCTATCCGCCTCTAAAAAAACTGCATAAGGATCTAGAAATTCATGCACACTGGGACTTACCTCATCCAATTGATTACTTTTCTTCTCCTCATACAATGAATGCAAACTTTGTTTTGAGCTTTGTGATGATCTTTGTGACGAGAATCTTGCTAAAAATGACAAAAAGACCAACTGTCGGATCAAGTTGAATCATTACACATTTCAAGCTTACATATAGTCAATGGAGAAATACTTTGACTGCAGACATCATCCAACACATCAGCTATTGGATCGTGAAAAACTTGAAAAGACTGAAAATAATGCTGCAACCCATTTTCTATTGGTTCTGATGAGATTACATGATTTCCTACGGGCTGCTGATCTGATTATTTACTATGCAGTTTACCCTCCAAAAAATGAAATGATTCAAATCAGAAAGGTACGAAATCATCTTGCATCATTTGATAATATGTGCCAGCTTCCAAGTCCTCATCTGCAACTTGAAAATCAATGGCATTCGGGGGCTGCAAATCTATATATGAGAAGTCTTGAACAAGGTTTTCATTGTCCTCAAGATGGTCCAGATCAAGACTTGTCGAAAATTCATTTCTGATTGCATGGAATTTGTCTCTAATGAACTGAAACGAATCAAAACAAAAAGGCCAAGATCCTTAACTTACTTCAAAATTTGCTGCACTTTCCTTGTCACTGTCATAGCTGATATGCATCGGTTGATCACTGTATTCAAGCTGTTAAAAGTGAATTTCCTCCTTCCACAAACTAGCTGCTATTTTGTCTGCAAGATTAGCTTCTGTTTGGAGAACATAATCATCATCATACTGATAAAACTAAGGAAAATCATCAGTATAAAACACATCATCAAGCATACATGTCATACCAACAGATCTCTCCTCTCCAAGATGATCTACAAAAGAATCATTATGAGATCTATGACAACCGGGATAAGAAACAAAATGTTTTGGATCAGTAACTTGTTCTTCTTCAATCAACGAGCCATGGGCTTGAGCATTATAAGCATTCCTTGTGGTGATATTTTGCATCATCTCTTCCACTGCACTTACCAACATGTCAAGCTTTACCTCTAGAGATGTCGATTTCTCCGGATCTATGTTTTTCATCTCTTCTTCCTTAAACTTTTCCCTTCGGATCCACAAATGAGCCTCTACATCTACTGCACTGTTCTTCATATCTTCAAGTGTTGCAAGATTCCTTTCTCTCAACTAAAAATCCATTTCTAGATCAAAGGCACCTGGGTAGTGCAAGAGACTAGATCCAGGAGGAGGCCTTATATTAACTCGCATCGAATAATAAACTTGGTTAAATCTGGCAGAAAAATTTTGTACTGTCTCCCCTGGCAGTATTTTCAGCCGGTTATACTCTTCTATAATCAAGAAAGGGTTCTGTCTAACGACCCACCTGTTGAAGAAAACTTTGACGAACTGCTGGAAATCTGAGATGCTCGCATCAGGCAGGGTTTTGAACCAAATCTTGACTTTGCCTTGCAAAGAAAGAGAAAAAAGCCTAATACTAACATTCTCTTCATCAACTTCTAAAAGGTCAAGAAAAGACTCAAAATTTAGAACATGTCTCTCAGCAGTGATATTGTCACATTCACAATCAAACCTCAGCAAGTAAAGATAATAATTTGCAAGGAAAGCATGGACTATAGGAGGTAAAATCAGAGGCTTGTATCGATCTGGAATTTTAAAAGGTATAGGGGTATGTACAAATGTTGTAGAATCAGTCTTGTTCTCTTGAGGTTCATCAGTTTGAAGATGGTCATCACAAGATTAAGAAGAAAAGTCTTGATCAAGCTCAAAAGCATGCAAATATTTGGTATTCACAATCTTCAAAGGGAAAGATTCAAATGCAGGCTGAGGATCTTTTCTCAAATACAATATACTTTGCAAAGCCTTCTTGATATTCTCAGGAAAAGAGAAGAAATAATTTATGACAAAGAACAAAATGTCTTGGATGAAATTCCAACTTGAATACCTGATCTTTCCATATTGTACTTTCATGTTTCTCCTGGTTAGGTTCATCCTCCAGTGGAGTCCTTGGATCTGATCTCGAAACTGATTTAGAGTCACCAAGTGAATGATTTTAGCCTTGCAGTGTCTGATCATTTTCCACCATCAAAAATCAGATCTGAGCTTGATTAGATCTTACTGAGGAAACTAGATGTTCAGTTCATAAACTAGACCGGAGACTGACTGCATTCATCTACTTTCAATAATGCAAAGCAAGAGCGTTTCGAAGGCTACCTTGCTAACTTCAGGCTCTGTCTATAGTTTATAAAGCAAACAAAAAAATTTCTCTTCCCCAGTATGGTCGCCACTATGTTATTTCCTAAATCTACCTCAGGCTGAAAGAAGGCAGAGTTTAGGGTAACATCAAACCATGCTCAGTCTGGTAGCTAGCCCTACCAGATCAGGAGAGGGCTTTCTCCAGGTCAATCTCAGCAAAAATAATCAATAGGGCTTGAGATGACTTGAAATAAAATCTAATTTTAGGCTCGGTATATAAGTAAAGAGTTTGATTGTTGTTTTTGGGGGTTTTTCTTGGAAAGAAAGGGAAAGGAAGTTTTGGGTTCGGGGATGAGTCATAGTTTTTGCAGAGTTCTGAATGGGGCAAGGAAGGCAATTGTTTTGATGATTTGAATTGAATGAATGGATAGTTCAGACAGGTGAGGATCTGATGAGGGCAAGAGGCTTTCAAGAATCCTCTTCAAACAGATGAAAACATGGAAAATTAAACAAAACTAAAGGCAGAGCAAAGCAATCTAATGAATTCCACCTTTATAACTCATTTGTTTAATTTAAGAAGAAAGGAGAAGTGAAATGATACACATAAACATCAGTGAACTTAAAATTACATGGAGGAAAACACCATAAAAACACAGAGCCACATGGATCCCAAAGAGTGCTGCAAACCCTGGTATATTCCTTTGCTAAAAATGCAGAGATGAAATGTACAATGAAGTGCCAAGCAATCCCAAATGTCCAACCTCTGAAAATGACTGAGAAAATACAAGATATAGACAAGCCTAAATCATCGCCATGCCTCTAGGGGTCGAGCTCACCATTATAGGAGTTTTTTCAACCATATCTAAACTAAGAACTAGAAAATAGGCAATGAAACAACTTGCCTCTATACGATAGGAAACTAATTCATTCACTTACATTTCACTTTTTGGTGAATGAATCTACTAGAATGAGTAAAAAAGTGCCAAAATTATATCAAAGTTATGGAATTACATCAATTTACATCAAGAGTTACATGAAAAAGTCAAACTAGCCAAAACTGGGCGAAATTCTGAGCTGCTGAGTGAGAAATAGGCCAAATTTCCCTATGCGTCGCGCCTGAAATCTCTATGCGTAGCACAAGTTTGAGGCTGATTTTGAGGGCCTTCCCGAAGTCCAAATTGAGTGCAGGATAGCTCGTTGGAAAGATCTACCTGTCTAATTTCCAACCCAAGGGTATTTTCTGAATTTGGTTTGTATTTTCCCCTCCAAAAATGAGTTTTCCCAACACTGCTTCCTGTGTGTCAAAAAGAGGGCAGAAAGGTCATTTTTAGGGTGTTTTTGACCCTTCAGGCAACCAAAAACTTGTCAAAATATTTAGGTAATGGGTAGGAATGCATAAATTTTGATGAAAAATCTAAAAATTAAAATTCTTCTTCAAGAGGAGATGCCAATTATAAGCACGCGCCAAGTGGTGCGACGTGTCGGGCGGAAAAATCTGTGTTAAGGCGAAAAAAATCAAAATTGACAAAAGTTTCCCAAATTTCTTGAAATTTGGGCTAAACGTCCACCATCAAGCGCTATGTTGAGCCAAAGAAGCTTTGGCCAAAATTTTGAGTCTATCATGCCTTTTACGATGCTTTAATGTCGTCTTTAACTTTGCCTTCATGTTTTTGAGCGCCATGGATGAGTGGGACTGATGAGGGGAGGGTTTGATGCTAGTTGTGGGATTTTGTGTAATTAAAGGGTTTAGGGGGTGATATATAGGGTTTGGGATGGAAATTAGGGTTTGGGTATATTTAACTAGGATTTGGGATAGTGGGATTAGGGATTTAGGGCTAGTTTATTAGGGATATGGGAAATGTGGAATGGGTAGATGAGAATGTAAAGAGAGGGAGAAAATGATTGAGGGAATGAAGGAGTGAGGGAGTGAGAAATGGCTAGGAGTGGAATTGGTAGTGAAACATGCAATTTTCAAACCCTATGCAACTTCTTTTGGCAAGAAATGTAAAGAGGTAGCGTTTTGATTTTTTTCTCATTAAATCACCATAAGCACCAAGAGAAATTCATTCATTGGTCATGGAGGGATGTTAACTTATTTGGGAAATAAAAAATTTATAAATTTGAGAGCTTTGGTGGAAGATTTGAATGGATTTCAAGCTTTTTAGCCCAATGCGTAGCGCCATCTCAATGCGTAGCGCCAGTTACAAAATTACACTACAAACCACTGCCCAATGCGTAGCGCCATCTCAATGTGTAGCACCTTTTTTCATGAGGCTTTTGGAGGCCTTATCGGTGTCCAAATTGGGCTCAGGATAGCTTTTTGGAAATCTAATTGAGTCTATTTTTCAACCCAACTACAATTTTTAGATTTGGAGTTCATTTACCTTGTCAAAAATCAAATTTCCCAAGACTAGTCAAAATGTGCAAAATGAGGCTGCCTTAAGGCAGAATGTTGTTGCAGTCAACTTTTTAAGGTCTTCCTCAACTACAAATTGAGCTCATGATAGCTCATTGGAAAGATATTTGTTTCGAGTTATCATTTGACTCTTCAAGAATGTCATTTTGCCAACCAAGATAGGAGAAATATTGATTTTCCCAAGGTCACTTCAGAGGTGCATCAATTCTCCTGAGGTGACTGTATTTTTGACATTTCGCTAAAACCATGACACGTGTGTAAAAAGTGAAGGAGGTTTTTCTTCCTTGGCATATTTTTGAAAAAAAATCTCTCAGTTTTTCCAAATTCATATTTTATTGCTCAGGAACATCATTGGAGTAAAACCTATCCCGATGTGTGGAACAAGGGATTTGTCGAAATGAAGCGAAATGAAGGGGAAAAGGGGCTTCTAAATTCTTGAGAAAATTTTGGGAAGTATGGAGGGATGTTATGAAGCAGGGGAAAGTGGAATTTCAGATATTGAGTGAGGGGAAGGGGTCCAAAAGGGTAAAACATAGGCCTAGCCTAGTAAATTGCCAAGTTGTAGCAAGAAACTAGGGTTTTTGCGAAAATGAGGAATTTGGGGGATATCAGTGATGGAAAATGTTTAATAAGGTAAATTAAGGATAGGGGAAGTTGTATTAACATTAGGATACAATTTTTACTGATGATTTAACCATCCAAGAGAAATTACCTTCAAAACCCTAGGAGAGGGAAATGAACCTTACCTAGGCACAACTGAAGCATGAACAAGGTGTAAAATGACCCTTTGGAACTTGAAATGACGATGAAAACCCTCTGAATGATGGCACACTCAGCTCAATGGTGACATGGACCGACATTTGGACAACTTTGACAGGAGTAAAAGCAAACCCTAGACCTAATACCTAGTGACCAAATTTTACTTGAAGACTCACTGAAATGACAAAATTTGACCTTGACACCTTAAAATCATTTTTTAAGAGCATGTTTGATCACTGGAGGAAGGCTGCAAAGACTGACACTAACATTGGCTCCAATGGGGATGGTAGCTCCTTGGAGGTGCCAAGAACTACAGATCTTTGGAAAGCAAACAGTGCCTTCATCCATCGGGCAATGGAGTCAAAAACTCAAGCTGAAATGCATGACTAAAAAATGATGACTTGACGACACAAATTTACTCTCACTCAACTAAGAACTGACTCGATACTTAAACACAACCGACAAAATGGAAATATGCTCAATATGAAGCTCATTCAATACAACCTACTCTAGTTGTTCCATTCATCACCTGATCAAGTGAAATGAAACAACCAATGCAACCAAGTAAGTATTCCAGCTGCTGTTTGAATTCTCCGCAAGTGCTCATTTATGAAAAACAAGAGAGAAATACTAAAAGGCAACTCCCATGAAAAATTGTGAACATATCCGTTGAATACTATGGATTCTCCATCCGCCTCTAAAAGAACTGCATAAGGATCTAGAAATTCATGCACACTGGGACTTAGCTCATCCAATAGATTACTTTTCTTCTCCTCATACCATGAATGAAAACTTTTTTTTGAGCTTTGTGATGATCTTTGTGACGAGAATCCTGCTAAAAATGACAAAAAGACCGGCTGCCGGATCAAGTTTGTATCCGCACACGTTTCAAGATTACATATAGTCAATGGAGAAATACTTTGACTGCAGAAATCATCCAACATATCAGCTATTGGATCGTGAAAAACTTGAAAAGACTGAAAAGACTGCTGCAACCCATTTTCTATTAGTTTTGATGAGATTACATGATTTCCTACGGGCTTCTCATCTGAAGATTTACTATGCATTTTACCCTTCAAAAACTGAAATGATTCAAAACAGAAAGGTACGGAATCATCTTGCATGATTTGATCATATGTGCCAGCTTCCAAGTCCTCATCTGCAACTTGACAATCAATGGCACTCGGGGGCTGCAAATCTAGATATGAGAAGTCTTGAACAAGTTTTTCATTGCCCTGAAGATGGTCCAAATCAAGACTTGTCGACAATTGATTTCTGATTGCATGGAAGTTGTCTCTAATGAACTGAAATGAATCAAAACAAAAAGGCAAAGATCCTTAACATACTTCAAAATTTGCTGCACTTTCCTCATCACTTTCATACCTGATATGCATTGGTTGATCACTGTACTCGAGCTGCTAAAAGTGAACTTCCTCCTTCCACAAACTAGCTGCTATTTTGTCTGCAATATTAGCTTCTGTTTGGAGAACATAATCATCATCATACTGATAAAACTGAGGCAAATCATCAGTATAAAACACATCATCAAGCATACATGTCATATCAATAGATCTCTCCTCTCCAAGATGATCTACAAAAGAATCATTATGAGATCTATGACAACCGGGATAAGAAGCAAAATGTTTTGGATCAGTAACTTGTTCTTCTTCAATCAGCGAGCCATGGGCTTGAGCATTATACTCATTCCTTGTGGTGATCTTTTTCATCATCTCTTCCACTGCACTTACCAACATGTCAAGCTTTACCTCTAGAGATGTCGATTTCTCCGGATCTATGTTTTTCATCTCTTCTTCCTTCAACTTTTCCCTTCGGATCTGCAAATGAGCCTCTACATCTACTGCACTGTTCTGCATATCTTCAAGTGTTGAAATATTCCTTTCTCTCAACTGAAACTCCATTTCTGGATCAAAGGCACCTGGGTAGTGCAATAGACTAGATCCAGGAGGAGGCCTTATATTAACTGGCATCGAATAATAAACTTGGTTAAATCTGGCAGAAAACTATTGTACTGTCTCCCCTCGCAGTCTTTTCAGCTGGTTATACTCTTCTATAATCAAGAAAGGGTTCTGTCTAACCACCCACATGTCGAGGAAAACTTTGAAGAACTGCTGGAAATCTGAGATGCTCGCATCAGGCAGGGTTTTGAACCAACTCTTGAATTTTCCTTGCAAAGAAAGAGCAAAAAGCCTAATACTAACATCCTCTTCATCAACTTCAAAAAGGTCAAGAAAAGACTCAAAATTTACAACATGTCTCTCAGCAGTGATATTGTCACATTCACCATCAAACCTCGGCAAGTAAAGATAATAATTTGCAGGGAAAGCATGGAGTATAGGAGGTAAAATCAGAGGCTTGTATCGATCTGGAATTTTAAAAGGTATAGGGGTATGTACAAATGCTGCAGAATCAGTCTTGGTCTCTTGAGGTTCATCAGTTTGAATATGGTCATCAAAAGATTCGGAAGAAAGGTCTTGATCAAGCTCAAAAACATGAAAATATTTGGTATTCACAATATTCAAAGGGAAAGAGTCAAATGCAAGCTAAGGATCTTTTCTCAAATACAATATACTTTGCAAAGCCTTCTTGATATTCTCGGGAAAAGAGAAGAAATAATTTATGAGAAAGAAAAAAATGTCTTGGATGAAATTTCAACATGAATACTTGATCTTTCCATATTGTACTTTCATGTTTCTCCTGGTCAGGTTCATCCTCCAGTGGAGTCCTTGGATCTGATCTCGAAAATGATTTAGAGTCACCAGATGAATCATTTCAGCCTTGCGGTGTTTGATCGTTGTCCACCATCAACAATCAGATATGAGCTTGATTAGATCTTACCGAGGAAACTAGATGTTCAGTTCATAAACTAGACCGGAGATTGACTGAAGCAGCATTCATATACTTTTGCTAATGCAAAGCAAGAGCGTTTTGAAGGATACCTGGCTAACTTGAGGCTCCGTCCGTAGTTTATAAAGCAAACAACAAAATTTCTCTTCCCCAGTATGGTTGCCACTATGTTATTTCATAAATCTACCTCAGGTTGAAAGAATGCAGATTTTAGGGTAACATCAAACCACGCTCAGTCTGGTAGCTAGCCCTACCAGATCAGGTGAGGGCTTTCTTTGGGTCAATCTCAGCAAAAATAATCAATAGGGCTTGTGATAACTTGAAATAAAATCTAATTTTAGGCTAGGTATATAAGTAAAGAGTTTGATTGTGTTTTTTGGGGTTTTTTTTTGGAAAGAAAGGGAAAGGAAGTTTTGGGTTCGGGGATGACGCCTAGTTTTTGTATTGTTCTGAATGGGGCAAGGAAGGCAATTGTTTTGATGCTTTGGATTGAATGAATGGATAGTTTAGACCGGTGAGGAGCTGAAGAGGGAAAGAGGCTGTCAAGAATCCTCTTCAAACAGATGAAAACATGGAAAATTAAACAAAACTAAAGGAAGAGTAAAGCAATCTAATGAATTCCACTTTTATAACACATTTGTTTAATTTAAGAAGAAAGGAGAAGTGCAATGATACACATAAAAATCAGTGAAATTACAATTACATTGAGGAAAAAACCATAAAAACATAGAGCCACATGGATCCCAAAGAGTGCTGCAAGCCCTAATCTATTCCTTTGCCAAAAATGCAGAGATGAAATGTACAATGAAGTGCCAAGAAATCCGAAATGTCCAACCTATGAAAATTACTGAGAAAATTACAAGATATAGATAAGCCTAACTCATCCCCATGCCTCTAGGGGTCGATCTCACCATTCTAGGAGCTATTTCAACCATATCTAAACTAACAACTAGAAAATAGGCAATGAAACAACTTGCCTCTATATGATAGGAAACTGATTCATTCACTTACATTTCACTTTTTTGTGAATGAATCTACTAGAATGAGTAAAAAGTGCCAAAATTACATCAAAGTTATGGAATTACATCAAGTAACATCAAGAGTTACATAAAAAAGTCAAACTAGCCAAAACTGGGTGAAATTCTGAGCTGCTGAGAGAAAAATAGGCCAAATTTCCCTACGCGTCGTGCCTGAAATCTCTATGCGTAGCACAAGTTTGAGGCTGATTTTGACGGCCTTCCCGAAATCTAAATTGAGTGCAGGATAGCTCGTTAGAAAGCTCTGCCTGTCCACTTTCCAACCCAAGGGGAATTTCTGAATTTTGTTTCCATTTGTCCCTCCAAAAATGAGTTTTCCCAACACTGCTTCCTGTGTGTCCAAAAGAGGGCAGAAAGGTCATTTGTAGGGTGTTTTTGACCCTTCAGGCAACCCAAAACTTGTCAAAATATTTAGGTAATGGGTAGGCATGCATAAATTTTGATGAAAAATCTAGAAATTCAAATTATTCTTCAAGAGGAGATGCCAATTATAAGCACGCGCCAAGTGGCGCGACGCGTCGGGCGGAAAAATCTCTGTTAAGGCCAAAAAAATCAAAATTGACAAAAAATTTCCCATATTTCTTGAAATTTGGGCTAAATGTCCACCATCAAGCGCTATGCTAAGCCAAAGAAGCTTTGGCCAAAATTTGGAGTCTATCATGCCTTTTATGATGCTTTAATGCCCTCTTTAACTTTGCCTTCATTTTTTTGAGCGCCATGGATGAGTGGGACTGATGAGGGGAGGGTTTGATGCTAGTTGTAGGATTTTATGGAATTAAAGGGTTTAGGGGGTGATATCTAGGGTTTTGGATGGAAATTAGGGTTTGGGTATATTTAACTAGGATTTGGGATAGTGGGATTAGGGATTTAGGGCTAGTTGATTAGGGATATGGGAAATGTGGAATGGGTAGATGAGATTGTAAAAAGAGGGAGAAAATGATTGAGGGAATGAAGGAGTGAGGGAGTGAGAAATGGCTAGCAGTGGAATTGGTAGTGAAACATGCAACTTGCAAACCCTATGCAACTGCTTTTGGCAAGAAATGTAAAGAGGTAGCGTTTTGATTTTTTTCTCATTAAATCACCATAAGCACCAAGAGAAATTCATTCATTGGTCTGGAGGGATGTTAAATTATTTGGGAAATGAAGAATTTAGAAATTTGAGAGCTTTGGTGGAAGATTTTAATGGATTTCAAGCTTTTTAGCCCAATGCGTAGTGCCATCTCAATGCGTAGCGCCAGTTACAAAATTACACTGCAAACAACTGCCCAATGTGTAGCGCCTTTTTTCATGAGGCTTTTGGAGGCCTTCTCGGTGTCCAAATTGGGCTTGGGATAACACGTTGGAAATCTCATTGAGACTACTTTCCAACCCAACTGTAATTTTTCAATTTGGAGTTGATTTACCTTGCCAAAAATCAAATCTCCCAAGACTAGTCAAAATGTGAAAAATGAGGCTGCCTCAAGGCAGAGTGCTGTTGAAGTCAACTAGTGAAGGTCTGTCTCAACTCCAAATTGAGCTCATGATAGCTCATTCGAAAGATATTTTTTTATAGTTATCATTTGACTCATCAATAAAGTCATTTGGACAACCAAGCTAGGAGAAATATTTATTTTCCCAAGGTCACTCAGAGGTGCATCAATTCTCCTGAGGCGACTGTATTTTTGAAATTTCTCTAAAAAAATGACACGTGTGTAAAAAGTGAAGGAGGTTTTTCTTCCTTGTCATATTTCAGACAAAAGTCTCTCTCATTTTTCCCAAAATCATCTTTTATTTCTCACGAACATCATTGGAGTAAAACCTATCCCGATGTGTGGAACAAGGGATTTGTCGAAATGAAGCGAAATGAAGGGGATAAGGGGCTTCTAAATTCTTGAGAAAATTTTGGGAAGTAGGGAGGGATTTTATGAAGTAGGGGAAAGTGTAATTTTAGAGATTTAGTGAGGGGAAGGGGTCCAAAAGGGCAAAACACAGGCCTAGCCTAGAAAATTGCCAAGTTGTAGCAAGAAACTAGGGTTTGTGCGAAAATGAGGAATTTTGGGGATCCAGTAATGGGAAATGTTTAATAAGGTAAATTTAGGATAGGGGAAGGTGTATGAACATCAGGATACAAGCTTTGCTGATTATTTGACCATCCAAGAGAAATTACCTTCAAAACCCTAGGAGAGGGAAATGAACCTTACCTAGGCACAATTGAAGCATGAACAAGGTGTAAAATGACCCTTTGGAACTTTACATGATGATTAAAACCCTCTGAATGATGGTACACTCAACTGAATGGTGAGATGGACTGACATTTGGACAACTTTGACAGGAGTAAAAGAAAACCCTAGACCTAATACCTAGTGACCAAATTTTACTTGAAGACTCACTAAGATGACAAAATTTGACCTTAACACCTTAAAATCACTTTGTAAGAGCATGTTTGATCACTGGAGGAAGGCTGCAAAGACTGAAACTAACACTCAACATATTCATCACTCTTTTCATCAAAATAATTATTGGTGATTATTTGAAACATGAATTGAAACACCTTAGAAATGTATTCAAGTACAATATATATATGGATTGTAGATGGAAACGGATTTTTGTGGGATGAGACGAACAATCAATTGAAACATGGAGAATTCATGGATAATATAATATGTTTTGCATGGCTATATCCTTGAAAATAAGGCAAATGGAGAAAGAACATAAAATTTAGGTTATATCCTCTAAAAACTAGTCAAAAATGTTTTATGAAGGACCTAATTGATCCAAAGAAATAAAAATCCCCTACTCATGTGGCAAATCCTTCATTGGTGAGATAATGTGTTTGATTCAGATTAGGATATCATGAAAGAACATATGTTTAACCTTCAACATAATCACATTTTTTCTTCATCTCTTGCAAAACACTTTGACATCTAAAAAAAAAGTTCAAAGCAAAACCAAACTATTGAAGTAATATCAATAAGAAAATATTTATTGGTATTATTAATATTAGGCAATGTTCACTTTCTTCTTTGAGGGGGAAACCTCTAATTAATTAGAAACCTATACAATATTAATCAATTAGAAATGAATTAAATATCTTCTACAATTATAAATAGTTTATATCTATCCAAAATCCTAATAATTTAGTGTGCCTTCATGAATGAGTTTACATAAACTACCCCGTAGACCTTATTTTTAAAAAATGACTATTATACATGAAGTAAAAAAATATTCCCTGAACTGTAAGAACTAGTGTTGAACCCTAGCATGTTCTCCCCCTTCAAAATTAATGTGTCCTTAAGGATAAGAGTTGTAAAAAATAATGTAAGAACACAAATGATTCCCAAGTGCCATATTCAAGTCACATATCCTTCCACAAAATCAAGACTTCTTACATAATATGTTGGCATAGATAATGATCTCTTTTCTCTACAAATGCCTCTTATTGTAGCCAAATGGAACCCTCTTCATCTAGTTCTAGGAGGACAATTTGAACTTAATAGTTCAAGCATACCATTTTCTTCAAGCATGTCTCATAAGATATTGGGTAGATCTTACAATGGGCTAAGAGAGGAAATTTGTAAGCAACATGTCCAATACATTTGAGAATTGGATAGGGTGCATAAAACTTAAGTGGAATTTTTTTCACTCTTACCTTTGAGTGATGTTTGCTTATAATGTTAGAGACAAGGAATACATTGTCACAATTGGCTCTATTGTAGACCTCAAGTATGTAGAAGATGTCCAACAATGGCCACAATAGTCTAGTTTGTTGACATATTCAACCTTCTAGAGGAAAGATGTATGAGGTGAACATTTTCCGACTAACTAATGCATAGAATGTTGGATATTAATGGACGTGTAGAATCCAAATTAGTTATAATTTAATCAAATTCATCTAAACAAACAAAAGTGTAATGTGTTTTCAAGAAATACAATGTTGTATTTATGATTGTATACATCAACATAAGATACAAATGAGTCGAAAAAACTTCCATTATATTAAGTAGAATAATTATTAAGTCTCATAGTTAGAACATAATAGACGTTGATCATGCATAGGACTAACAAGTATCATCGTTAATTAATATAATGAACCAATTAGACCATGTTATATATTATGAGTGTTCCCACAACCATATAAATTAAATAGTTCGTAAATTCTGATAGACATATTCCATAATAAACATCAAAACACTTCATTATAGATATCAAGTTGATAAAATAAATAAATAGAATTATAAAAATTAGCCAAATTATCACTTTATTTAACAATATTATTATTATTATTGATAAAAATAATTAATATATAAGTCAAATATATATACATTTAAAAAAAAAATCTAACAATATTTTTAACAATAGAGATAAACCCCCACTTTATCATTGATAGTTTTTAAATATGTCTTGTTATAATACCATATGAAAATACCATGGCTTATCAATAACACATATCCAAAAAATCATAATTCATTTCATATGACACCTATTTATATGAATTTTTTTTTAATTAAAGAATTTAAATAAAAAGTAAAAAAAAGAAGAAACTACTTTGAAAATAAATATCTACCTTTAATTTGTGTATACTACTAAAAATATTCTAGAATATTATGTATAAATTAAATCCCTACCATCCACCATATAAATATTGATAATTAAATTGGGGTGGAAAAAGATAAAAAAATATTATTTGCGGGAAAAAAAATCAAAGACTAAATTTACATATGGTATAGGAATTCCGTATCACTATAAATTTGAATTCTTAGCCTGGGATTAGAATTGAAAATCACAAGAAAAATCCAACATATAATAGCGTTTGGTCTTTCAATGTTTATTCTTTAGCAAGTGCACAAAATCAAAGCAGACACTTTTTCATTACAATTACCCATGCTTCATAAAATAAGTTTGCGAATTCCCAAATCCTAGGCCATTCCCAAATCCTAGGCCATTGATTTTTTTGTTGTTAAAAGAAATCTCAAATCCATTGCAGATTCACTCGAAAATAGTGGAGTTAGTCTCAAGCAAGGGGAGATGGAACAATATCCCATGAGTAAAAAACTCTAGCATTATTAATTTGGGATTCATTTCCAATAACGAAAATTGAAGGTTTAATGGCCTAAATGGAAATCCATTGGCAATGCAAGTTGTCTTTAATGCAGCAAATTTTTGAAGACTAAATCTCAAATTGGATTACTGATCCAATTATTCCTGATTTAGCAGCCTTCAATTAAACCTGATCATTGGGTTCGTGTGCTCATGTTAAGGGATCACATGTCCAACACTTGGATTCAAGATAGGTGGAATAAGTCATGTAGCCATGTTAAATATTAAGGGACGTGAACATTTGTTAGTCGTATCCCTAGATCATGGCACTATCAACTTGAGTTGTGGACATTAATGCAGTTGGCATGTCATTGCAAAATTATTAACTCTGGAACGAAATAGATGAGGAGGAGAATGTATAGAGGTGATGGAAGTCTTGAAGTTTATGTGATGCAGGAGCATTAGCTCCAAAAAACACCTTGTATTTTATCTAAGCTAGGGGGTTTCATGTTTTGAAGAAATATTAAATTTCATGTAAATATTAATATTATTTTGAGTGATTAATTATATTTTAATTAATTATTTGTGAGAATTTGTAATTGTTTCCAAACAACTGGAAACATGAGAGAAATTAGTTTCAAGATAATTTAGAATTAATGATGGAGCCAAAGTTGGAATTAGTTTCAAAGTTTTGGGGATAAAAATCTATCTTTTAGGGATGTTGAGAGATTTAGGGATTTGTTGAGATTTTAAAGGGATAGAAATTAATTTAGTGCATTTTTAATTTGTATAAATTAGAAGGCCTCAAAGGCAAATAGGACACTTGAATAGGGAGAGTGGTAGAGAGCAGGTTTTGAACAGCCAAGGCTGTAAGCCTCTAGGAAAATTGTAAGGGCCACGATTATTGAATATCTGGCCAGGAAGAACAATTTCAATGAAAGGAAGGGAGCACCCAGTGAATATGAAGTCATGAGCTTCATAAGAAACCAAAAAGGGTTCGAATTTTAAAAGCTGTATTTCCAAATGATAATTGAATGCGTTGTTCTGGTTATGGTAAATGTATATTTGAATAATCGATGTCAATTTTGCTGAATGGGTATGAATATTGTGCGAATTTGAGCTTGCTGGATTAAAGAGCGTTCTCACCCTCTTAATTTCTCTTGGATTATATCCATTGGTAAACGCATTTGATCTACTCTTTTATTAATGAATTATCTGTGTGTTAAACGCAGTCAATTTATTCTTGGTCTGGAAAACGAATTACAATCTGGCAACTGTGAATTGAAGTAATGGAAAGAGGTGCAACTCTTTTCTTAATTCTGGAAATATATATGTTATGAAATCGTTACACAAAAGGCTATTGAAATCTGATTTGAAGAAGTCAATATTGAATCTAGGTTTTACATGAATTACTGGTGTCTGAGGGATGCAGTAAGCCAATTTATGAGCTTTGTGGATGTACTGAATTAGATGTTGCTGGAATCGATTCCTCTAGTGGCATCGATTGGAGGAATTCTTCTCGATTAAATATGCTGTTGATGAGTGAATACAACTGAAGTCGATTTCAGTAGAGCAAGAACACCCATATGAGAGAAGAGCGTTAAAAAATCTTGGGTTGAATCAACTTAAAGGTCCGTGTAACTCAGAATTCAGAGGAATCGAATGCTAGTTTGGAGTGGCAGTTTGAATATATAAGATCCAGTTTGGAAACAGCAGTCGAAGATCTGAGTCAGCGCTGGAAATGATCTGAGTCAGTGCTAGAATCTAAATGCAGGTATGGGCAGTATCATTTTCTAAATTAAATGAACACGTTGAATGTATGAGTCTGCGATGTTTAGAAAGAGCGTTGTTGAATTCTTGAGAGGTATGTTGTGGCTTAAATCTGAGTTTGTAATTGCCATAGCAGAAAACTGTTTGAAGAAATGTGTGAATGAAGTTAAACACAATGGAATGGAGTTTTGTAATTGCCAGATTCAGTTTTAATACATGGGCGCATTTGTTTTATGGATATTTTACTTGAAAATCCAGTATTAAAACCCATATGTAAAGCGATGGGTAGAATGCATTGAATAGTGTGCTGGTTGTTGAATGTGTGAGGTGAGTTTCAATGCTATTCGAAGTGTGGGACTGATGTTGTATTGAGTGTGTTGAGATTACATTGAAGCTTGAAATTTAATCCCATGAAGATTTTAAATTATTGAGTTTATGGTTTTGAAACATATGATTTAGATGTTTCCGCATTCAAATGATAACTTCTGAAGTTGCTAGTATAAGCTTCCGCATAGAAGTTGAGATTGCCAGTGGGTGAAAATTACCATGTATTGAAGTTTTATTGGGTGGTTATGATGATGCATTTTTATATGCACATAGATTAAATATTCTGGGGTTTGCAGGCCCTGCCTGCATCAATTTTGGTATCAGAGCTGGAATGCTCTGTTGAAGATGTTTGTTTCTTTGAATGAATGTAAGAAGGTTTTGTTGAAAACTGAAATGTATTTTTGAATGTGTGATGAATGACTGAAAGGAAGATCAGATTTTTTAAATCTGATATGCAAGCTACACAAATTACAAGTGAATAGGATGGTAGAAGTGAAAGGAGAACAAGATCCTGCAAGATCTTAAAGGTGAGATGATTTTCTGATTGAAATTTGTGATTGAAGTTTATGATTGCAGATAAGATGATGGCAGTGAACCTGACATTCAGCTAAGGGCTGGATACGGAGGACAATTGCAGTGTCCTGAAGAAAAAGGTGAGTTGAGGAGATAGCCTGGAGAGAGAGCAGAGAGAGTTCTCCAGGGGTTCCAGAGGCAGTGAACCAGTACTTACCAAAAGACTGAGTGAGGAGAGCTTGGTGAGGTAAGTGGCAGCAGAATAGATTGTTGTTGCAGAGGCTAGTACAACTCATAATGAGTGAGAAACTCATGGAGAATATGATCATGGAGGATCAGAGAAGAGGTTCAGAGGAATGCCACAGAGGTGAGATGACTGATGAAGTCAGAGAAAGAGAGATTGCAGTAATGAAGGTACAATTGCAGGTGCTAGAAGAATGGCTGCAAGAGCAGGAAAACTAGAATAGAAAATGGATCTTTCCACTGAAGGGAAAGAGAGTGATTTGGCGACAATTGCAGGAGAATTTGAGGCAAAGTGTGATTGCCTTATTGAAGAAAGGACTTAGAGTTCTTGAGCCAGAGTTGGAATTTGAAGATTCCACATGCAGATTTGTTCAGAAGGAAGTATTGGAGGAATCAGTCAAGACTGAAAGGTCTTGTGGTTTAAAAACTAATGAGTTGTGTATGTTTGAAGGTACAGTACAGGGAGATGAGCAAGCTTTAGAGTTTGTTCAAGAATAATTGAATTTGAAGATTGTTCAGATCGATGCTGAGATAGCAAGATCTCAGGAGAAAATGAAGACAGAGGAAGCAGAAAATGATAAGTACTTTGAAAAAGAAAGTAGTGATGCTTTTGCTGTTACAATACAAGAGAAAATTCTTGTGGATGCTGAAGAAGAGAATCAGTTTGAAGCATAGATAGGGGAAGTAACAGTTGATACTGTTGAACATTTTGATATGCAAACTGAAATTTTATGTATGAACGCAGGTGATGATGATATGCTTCAGCAATGCTACAGAGAAATTGCATTGTTGGAATACTTGCTGATAAATTCAGAGTATGATAGAAAGATTGCAGCAGACGAAAGAGTTTAGTACAGTGAACGAGAGCAGAAAGACATCTTGGAGATAGATCGGGAGAAGGCGAGACTAGCTGACAGTCTCATGGTGAATGCAAATCAGCATACTGATATGCTGACAGAGAAGTTGGGAAGGAACTCAGAGCAGCATACAGAAGTGTTTGCAGAGAAAGCTGAGGAGAAATCCAGTAAAGATTTTCTGAGTCCCAAAGAAGACTTAGAGCTGCGAATGACTAAATCAACCAGTGAGACCATTGGGACTTGTGATTTTGGAGCTGACAATTTGATTGTGTTTACAGGTGATGCAGAAGACATTCCATCACTTGGAATTGTCTTGGAAGAAGAAGAACTATTGCAGGTAGAAGATGAGACATGGATGTCTCATATGCAGAGGTTTGTTACCATGGGTGACAAGAAAGAGTTGGCTTGTCTATATAGCCAAGAGAAGACTGGTGGACAAAATTTTGGAGCTGCTACAGTGTTAGAGGATGAAGCTACAGTGTTTGCAAAACATATTTGATTACCCGAATCAATCAAGATGATGATGGACAATTACTGAAGATTGTCAAAAAGGAAGATGGAGGATATGCTAGAGTTAATTTGCAGCATGTTGATGAAATGCTGAAATTTTTACTGGAGACATTTGAACCAGAAAAATAAGTTGCAGATGAAATTGCAGGTGACGAGCAAAAGAATGTTGCAGAGGGACAGGAAGTTTGGGAGGCAGCAACATCCATAATGACAGCTAGAGCAACATGTGAGGTGACATTTATAGTAGCAGCAGCAGAAACGGTGAAAAACAACAGTAAGGGTGAAAAGGAAGCAATCAAAACAAGTGAAGAACAAGTAAGAATGAGAGTTCAGCAATCAAGAGATGGAAACAATCAGCAAACAGAGGACATACTGGACAGAGAAATTGAGTTGATAAGGAGGTTAATGATAAAAACATCCCAGAGAAAGACAACAGCAAGAAAGAAAAGGAGTGACAACAAGAGGAAGACAGTAGCAGATCTTGAAGGCAGAACAAGTGGAGAATTACAGCACAAAATATGGAAACCTAGAGGACAACAACAGATAACAACAGCATTAAAGCAATTGACAAGCAAGGAAAGATTACAAAATAAAATTTGGGATCCAGGAGCAAATAATTATCCAGACTTATGACCAGGTGGTCATGAATTTTCTTACATGGGGAGTCTGATGCAGGAGCATTAGCTCCGAAAAACACCTTGTATTTTATCTAAGCTAGGGGGTTTCATGTTTTGAAGAAATATTAAATTTCATGTAAATATTAATATTATTTTGAGTGATTAATTATATTTTAATTAATTATTTGTGAGAATTTGTAAATGTTTCCAAACAACTGGAAACATGAGAGAAAGTAGTTTCAAGATAATTTAGAATTAATGATGGAGCCTAAGTTGGAATTAGTTTCAAAGTTTTAGGGATAAAAATCTATCTTTTAGGGATGTTGAGAGATTTAGGGATTTGTTGAGATTTTAAAGGGATAGAACTTAATTTAGTGCATTTTTAATTTGTATAAATTAGAAGGCCTCAAACGCAAATAGGACAGTTGAATAGGGAGAGTGGTAGAGAGCAGGTTTTGAATAGCCAAGGCTGTAAGCCTTTGGGAAAATTGTAAGGGCCACGATTATTGAATATCTGGCCAGGAAGAACAATTTCAACGAAAGGAAGGGAGCGCCCAGTGAATATGAAGTCATGAGCTTCATAAGAAACCAAAAAGGGTTCGAATGTTAAAAGCTGTATTTCCAAATGATAATTGAATGTGTTGTTCTGGTTATGGTAAATGTAGATTTGAATAATCGATGTCAATTGTGCTGAATGGGTATGAATATTGTGCGAATTTGAGTTTGCTGGATTAAAGAGCATTCTCACCCTCTTAATTTCTCTTGGATTATATCCATTGGTAAACACATTTGATCTATTGTTTTATTAATGAATGATATGTGTGTTAAACGCAGTCAATTTATTCTTGGCTTGGCAAACGAATTACAATCTGGAAACTGTGAATTGAAGTAATGGAAAGAGGCGCAAATCTTGTTTTAATTATGGAAATATATATGTTATGAAATCGTTACACAAAAGGCTATTGAAATCCGATTTGAAGAAGTCAATATTGAATCTGGGTTTTACATGAATTACTGGTGTCTGAGGGACGCAGTAAGCCAATTTATGAGCTTTGTGGATGTACTGAATTAGATGTTGTTGGAATCGATTCCTCTAGCGGCATCGATTGGAGGAATTCTGCTCGATTAAATATGATCTTGATGAGTGAATACAACTGAAGTCATTTTCAGCAGAGCAAGAACACCCATATGAGAGAAGAGCATTAAAAAATCTTGGGTTGAATCAACTTAAAGGTCGGTGTAACTCAGAATTCAGAGGAATAGAATGCCAGTTTGGAGCAGCAGTTCGAATATCTAAGATCTAGTTTGGAAACAGCAGTCGAAGATCTGAGTCAGCGCTAGAAATGATCTGAGTCAGTGCTGGAATCTAAATGCAGGTATGGGCAGTATCATTTTCTAAATTAAATGAACACATTGAATGTATGAGTCTGCGATGTTTAGAAAGAGCGCTGCTGAATTCTTGAGAGGTATGTTGTGGCTTAAATCTGAGTTTGTAATTGCCATGGCAGAAAACTGTTTGAAGAAATGTGTGAATGAAGTTGAACACAATGGAACGGAGTTTTGTAATTTCCAGATTTAGTTTTAATACATGGGCGCATTTGTTTTATGGATATTTTATTTGAAAATCTAGTATTAAAACCCATATGTGAAGCGATGGGTAGAATGCATTGAATAGTGTGCTAGTTGTTGAATGTGTGAGGTGAGTTTCAATGCTATTCGAAGTGTGGGACTGATGTTGTATTGAGTGTGTTGAGATTACATTGAATCTTGAAATTTAATCCCATGAAGAGTTTAAATTATTGAGTTTATGGTTTTGAAACATATGATTTAAATGTTTCCGCATTCAAATGATAACTTGTGAAGTTTCCAGGATAAGCTTCCGCATAAAAGTTGAGATTGCCAGTGGGTGAAAATTACCGTGTATTGAAGTTTTATTGGGCGGTTATGATGATGCATTTGTATATGCATAGAGATTAAAGATTCTGGGGTTTGCAGGCCCTTCCTGCATCATTATGTACACTAAATGGTTCTATAAGGGCCATGCCCACAAGGTCATAATTGCAATTCTATTGAATATGCAGGATTGTGGGAGATCGACAATCACATCTACAATTTTGATTGAAGAAAGTAGGTTCAATGAGGGTGGTTGTTTATGGAAGAGGAATTAAAAAAAGAATTGATGAGATAATGTACAAGGAATATTGTTGTTATGTAAATTGATGAGATAATCATGTGTTTAGGAGGGCTAGGCATGAATTTCAATAAAGAAATATTATTCTTCAGTGTACATCCAAAATTTTGAGTTTTATTGTCCATAATTCTAGAAGGTAGAGAGGCACAAAGTGTTAGCCAGATAATGGAGTTTCTCTAGAGAATAGAGGACAGTGATATCAGTGGACAGTTGTCCATATGAAATTTATTGTGAAATAAATGTTTAGATTATTTGTTTACCAACAATCTAATTTATATATATATTTATGTGTGTGTGTGTGTGTGTGTGGCTGAAGTAACCTATCTTCACTTCTTCCCAAGAATAAGCACACCATACTCATGAGTCCTGAGGTTGAAAACCACATTACTCAGATTTTATATTTGATGTTACGGCATTCATACGAATATACCGACTTTAAGTAGGGTTAGAGTGCAAAAAATAAACTTGAAAACAAATAAACCAAAGTCTAATTTCATTGGAAATGGAGGAAATGGATAAACGGTTAGAATTACTCCCAACCACCGCCATGAATAAGGAGTGGTAGCAGCCCACGGTTCATTGAATTTTTTTTGCATGGAAGGACAAGCCTCAATTTTTAAATCTGGAGGGATTCACGCAAAAAATCAAACAGAGTACTGACAGCCATAATTTGCATTATTTCTTACTTAGCTGTATTCACCTACCTATTTGCTAGCAGCTTTGCGCCAGTAAATTTTCTTGTTTACCCTTAAGCTCTCTCATTGAATGTTATTTCCCAATCGATGCAATATCAACGGGACCCACCACCAACCTTACTGCAATTGTAAACACATGAAATCCTTTGAATTCCACCTATTTCTTTGTTTTGTGTTTTTCACACTCACCATGCTTATCTGCATCATCACCCGCACTTCGCAAACTTTATGTTTTAACTCTTAAGCCTGCACCGAAACTTTCATTTCCACCAATATGATCTTTTGGGACCCACCATACCTTTATCACATATTACAAACCACCACAAATCTTTTTATTTCACTTTATACCTTACCTCTTTATATTTTGCAATTCCCACGGCTTATCGCCTGCAGCCCATACTTCTCAAAGTTTAAGCTTTAACATTAAAGCCACCTGCAAGATGTTTTATTTTGTTTGTGATGCGATCGAAAAAGGGGCACGTGGAAATCTCAAGAGGGCAGTGCAAAGTGCACATCGCAAAGCTCATGAGTTAACAGATAAAGCGCTCGCAAGTTAAGTTGTTTACATTGTGATGCGATATGTGCCACATCACAATCGCACATCAGAAACTTTAAAGTTTTCTCGTAAGCACATATGCTAAAATTTAAAATCGTTGATGAGCAATTTGCGATGCAGGTGCTGGAAATGATGTGTTTTAAGAAGAAGAACCCATAATATTTGAAGTCCGCTACTTTGTGTTTTTGTACGCGTTTCCGTGTATAAGCAACTAAACAGAGCCAAGGGACGATTTGGTTGTTGAACACCTGATTCTGTAAGGAATTGCTTTCAATACTCAGGCTCTAGCCAATATTGTATAAACCCATATAATTTCATTTTGTTTCAAAAGAGAAGAAATGAATCAAATTTCAAAGAAGAGTTGAATAAATTTGAAAGAGTTCCTCTCTTGCGTAAATCTTTGTCTGTGTGTGCGTTTGATTATTATTTCCACATTATTTTTGCATTTTGTATGTTGTTGGGGAACACATCCCTCTGTTTTTATGTTTATTCATAATTTCCAACATGGTATCAAAGCAGGTCTAGGCTCTTAGTGAAAGAACGAGTCTTTACTGAAGAAGATGTAAGAATGTTTGTAGAAGTGGAAGTCTCCAATAGCGAGAAAGATTTTACAACAATGAGAATTTTTTTTTTACACAAACAATACAGAAACAGCAAGAACAAGCTTTAAAAATCCCCAACTACCATAGCTTAATGTGAAGAATTAGTATTATTGGTATATTACAATAAATACCTTGTTCTCCTCTCAAGATATTGGGATTTGGTGGAACATGGTTTCCAAGAACCAACATGTGCAACAAAATAAAATGTTTGACACAAGCGCAAAGATATTTGGTGAGAGAAAATAAGAATAAGGAATCCAAAGCCCTCTTGTATATTATTCAATCAGTAGATGAGAGTATTTTCCCAAGGATTGTAGCAACAACAAATTTGAAGGAGGCATGGGACACACTCCAGAAAGCCTATCAAGCTCTGGCAAAGGTGAAGACAAAAAAACTTCAAATTATGAGAAGAGATTTTGAAACTCTCTCTATGAAAGAGTATGATAACATAGACTCATTCTTCACACATGTGATTGGGTTGGTTACCCAAATCAGGTCTCATGGAGATACACTTGAAGAAAGGAGAATATTGGAGAAAATCTTAACAAGCCTATCATCAAGTTTTGATGCCGTAGTAGTGGCCATAGAAGAGACAAATGATCTCTCACAATTTTCAGTGGATGAGCTTCATGCATCACTGATATCTCATGAGCACAAAATAAATAGAGCAACAAGCTCCTCTTTGGAGCATGCATTCAAGACACAAATGTCCTTTGGTGAAGGTAGATGTTGAGGAAGATCAAACTACCGAGGAAGAGGAAGAAGCCCACGCAAAGGTGGAAGAAACAACCCTAAAAACATAAGTTGAAGGGGTAGAAATCAAAATCCAAGCCAAGACTCAATCCAGAATCAAGCACAAGGACAAAGGTATGATAAATCTCAAGTTCAATTTCATTATTGCAAAAAGTATGGCCATCATGCAAATGAATGTAGAAAGAAGAAAAATGACATGGGTAGTAAACCTAGTGTAAATTTTACAAAAGAAAATAAAAACCAAGGAAATGTGCTTTTAACTTGTAATGTAGCACAAGAAAAACAAGAAGATGTATGGTTCTTAGATTCAGGATGTAGTAATCATATGACTGGAAATATAGCAATGTTTTCCAATCAAGATGAAGGTGTAAAATTTGAAGTGACAACGGGGGCTGATAGAAAAGTCTCTATCATGGGGAAAGGAAGAGTAAAAATACTGACAAAGAAAGGAGAGAAGAAGTTTGTGCCAGATGTCTATTATGTGCATGGCCTGAAATGTAATCTTCTAAGCATCAGACAGCTCGTGCATAAGGGCTACAATGTGTTTTTTAAGAATGATGTGTGCACAATCATGGATATACCTCCAAGTATACAGGTCATTGCAAAAGTGCATATGAAAAGCAATATAATGTTTCCTCTCAAGATTAGATTAGAATTGATGGAAGGAGGTGTTGTAGCAGTTGTCACACAAGAAGTCTTTCAAGAAGAAGTGAAATATGAGAGCTAGTTATGGAATTTGAGATTTGGACATCTCGATTTCGTAGTTTTGAACTTGTTTCATACAAAAGGCATGGTAAACGGATTACCACTCACAGGGAAACCAGAAAGCCTATATGAAGGCTGCATCTTGGGAAAACAACAAAGAGAATCATTTCCAGCAGGAAAGAATATAAGGGGAAAAACACCCTTGGAGATTTTGCACTCAGATTTATGTGGACTATATGTTGACATTTATAGATGATTACACAAGGAAGAAATGGGTCTATTTCCTAAAAAAGAAAAGTGTAGTGTTTGAACAGTTATACCACTTCAAAGATCTTGTTGAAAAGCAAAGTGGACACTACATAAAATGTGGAGAACTGATATAGGTGCAAAATATATCTCCAAAAACTTCCTACATTTATACAAGGAGCATGGGATTCACAAGAAGTTTACTACAAGGTCTACACCTAAGAAAAATGGTGTAGCAGAAAGAAAGAACAGGACCATCATGGACATGGTAAGAAGTATGTTGAAGACAAAACATTTTCGAAATGAGTATTGGGCAGAAGCTGTCAATTGTGTAGCGTATATTTTAAATAGATGTCCAAGAAAGGCTGTTATGAATAGAGTTCCACAAGAAGCATGGAGTGGAACAAAGAAAATTATCACACATATGAGAGTGTTTGGATGTATGGCATATGCACATGTCCCAGACTAGTTAAGGAAGAAGTTGGAAAACAAGGGGGAGAAGTGTATATTTATTGGATATAGTGACGAATCTAATGCTTACAAGCTCTATAATCCATTAACCAAGAAAGTAATAATCAGCAGAGATGTTCAATTCATAGAAGAAGAAGCTTTGGATGGAATTTTGTAGAAGAGAGTGAATTTGAAGACATGATTTGACATGAAGACAATGAGGAATTGATTGTATAAAATAATTCCTCAACAATGGCTCCTCGTCCACCTACACAAGCTCAAGAGAGCACACCACAAGTAAGCAATAGAAAAGCATTGAAAAACCAAGGAAGTTCTTCTCCAAACACATCACAGGGATCTAAAACTCCATCGAGTTCAAGTGTAGCTCCAAGCACATCTACAACAAATACAGGAAGACCAAAACTCAAAAATTTAAGTGAAATTTACGAGCAAAAAGAAGTAAATAGTAAATTCTAGTCCGAATTCTTTATTTTCTTGATTTTGTCATGTTAATGGCCTAATCAATTTTGAAGAGGCAGTAAAAGAAGAGAAATGGATTGAAGCAATGAATGTAGAGAGAGGAGAAATAGAAAAGAATGACACATGGGAGTTAGTGGACCTCCCACAAGGAAAAGAAGTTGTTGGAGTGAAATGGATCTATAAGACCAAGAGCAACATTGAAGGCAAGATAGAAAGGCACAAAGAAAGAATTGTTTTCAAAGGCTACAAGAAGCAACAGGGTAGAGACTATGAGGAAATCTTTGCACTAGTTGCAATGATGGAGACAGTGCAGACAGTGTTGTCTATAGCAGCACAACAAAAGTGGAAAGTTTATCAAATGGATGTGAAGTCAGAATTATTGAATGGAGTGTTGAAAGAAGAGGTATATGTTGAACAACCTCCTAGCTATGAAATAGAAAGCCAAGAACACAAAGTGTGTAAGTTGAACAAATCTCTTTATGGGCTGAAATAAGCACCAAGAGCATGGTACAAGAGGATTGAGGCTTATTTGGTGGACAATGGGATTGACAAGTGTGATGGTGAATGCACACTCTACATCAAAGAAAATAACGCTAAAATTCTTATTGATGTTTTATATGTAGATGATTTAATTTTTACAAGAAATGATGTTTCTATCATTGTTGATTTTAAAGAAGTCATGAAAAGTGAATTTGAAATGACTGGCTTGTGTTTGTTGAGATATTTTTTCGGCATAGAAGTAAAGCGAATAGAAATGGGGATTTTTATCTCCCAAGAAAAATGTGTTGAAGAAGGTTTAAAGAGGTTCAATATGAAGAACATCAAGCCATAAAAAACTCCAACTGTCATCGGGTTGAAGTTGAGAATGGAAGATTGTAACAGGAATGTCAATCCGGCATTATACAAGAGCATCATTGGCAGTCTAATGTATTTGACTACAACTAGGCCTGATATAATGTATGCAGTACCTTTGATATCCAGATTGATGGATACACCCAAGGAGAATCATTGGCAAGTAGCCAAGAGAATTTTAAGGTATGTGAATGTAATGAAGGAGGATGGTGTTCTATACTCCTCAACTGATAATTTTAAGTTGATTTTCTACACTGACAGTGATTGGGCTAGAAGTGTAGATGATAGAAAGAGCACATCATGGTATTCCTTTCATTTGAGATTGGGAGCCATTTCATTGGATTCCAAGAAACAACTAATAGTTTCATTATCAACAACAGAAGATGAATATGTAGCAGCAACAACAAAAACATGCCAAGAAGTTTGGATGAGAAGGATGCTGAGATATTTATGTCATGAGCAAGACAAAGGAACCACAATTTTTTGTGATAACAACTCAACAATTTCCTTGTCAAAGAATTTTGTTTTACACAAGAGAAAAAAGCATATTGATGTCAATTTCCATTTCATAGGAGAATTAGTTAACAATGGTGAATTTTTTTTGCAGCATTGCAGGTCATAGGAACAGTTTGTTGATATCCTCACAAAGCCATTGGGTCAGAAGAGTTTTTTTTTTCATTTTAAACGATGTCTGGGAATTGTTGAAGGTGGAAATTGTGATTAAGGGGGAGAGACAAAGTTTCCACATTTATGCCCATGGTGAGTCGACCCATCCATAGTTATTGTCATTAAAGATAAAAAATAGACAACACACAGACCAATAACACAACAAATCAATTTTTCTAATTTTTTATTATATATAAAATGTGGTGATCACTTGCTGTCCAAAGTTGATACGCACAATCCCATTAATTTGTTTAATCCAAGGGTTCTAATACACACAAACACACACACACACACACATTTTTCATGGTTAGTAGACCCATCCACTGTTATTTTCATTACATGGATTACAATTTTCCAAAGCAACGTCACTGATCTGAATTCCGGAATCATAAACACCTCTTTATTTCCAGTCAGAGGGAAGAACAACCTTTCTCACCCACAACCATTTCCCATCATACTCGCTAGTTACCTCTAATCGAAGCTGGAGAGGACCACCTGCTGGCTTCGGTATGTCCCACACTGCACCATGGTTCCATGTCATGTAATTCCACCCCAAAGTACCCACCTACAAACAGATCACAAATGACAAACTAATTAGCATATTATTTTTATAAATTCAACTTTCACAAATTTATGTCATCGACTAACCTACCTGAGAAACATCCACATAAATATGTCTATCTGACCTCCTTGGTACAGAAGTTTCACAGCAAGATAGTGGGGATACTTGCTACTTTCGTCCACTCTAACCACCATATTCTGGCCCTTGTACTGGCAAGGGACCTTGTTCACAGTACCGAGTCAAGTTCGTTATGCTTAGAGACACTTATTCTTAGAGACACTTATGCTCTATTTGTAAGATATAGAGGATTTTTTTCTGATAAGATGCATGTAGAAATTTAGCAGAGTTTCACCATTATCCTATAAAATGTTGAATTTTATAGAGCCTAGGCTATCCATCCAATTCCAAAATATGGTATTGGTTTAAATTCTCTGTATACCTTTTATACTCTATATCTATAATCCCACCCTTGATAAGCTGGGAGCCCTTATCTCTGATTGACAGGCTTGAGAATATGCTCCGAGATACTACAAAATTTGTTTGGTTATTCTGTGTGAAGTCCAAAACAACTATCTTTGTCCCTATATTGTTGCATAATTTGAGGTCTTGCATCTTATCTACACAACAAATAGATAATAATACAAATAACATTTCCCTTTTCTTGATGAAGAAATATGGAATTATTGAAACATGGTAACAACTTTTAAATATGCAATATGGTAATAAGCACCCTCCCATATTTGTAATGTTTCCTTAAAGCATGTGCTACAGCCAACACCATTCTTGTAGACATCAGAACTAGCAGCTCCAACATTGCCACCATACAGTTTTGCAATAAACGATCAGTATCCATACGCCCCAACAACAACAAAAAAATACCAAAAAAAATAATTACACCATGGAAATAATAAATTTATTATCACTGTCAAATAGTGTTCCCATATAGTCTGAGTGATTGTGCAATACCATTGATGGCCCCAGAGTAAGCGTAATAGGGTAGCTTAGATTAATGAACATAGATGTGTTGTAGCCGCTACAACACCACCCAAAATTTTGGGTATATTTAAAATTTCGGGTCCCCCTCTGCTCGCTTAGTCGTTAAGGTCTTTCACTGAACTTGTAGTTAGTGACATCCCAGCAACCTATCCCCAACCCTGCATGAGCTTTCTCACCATCATGATCAGATGCTGTAGCTGCAATCACGCCATGTGTGGGAGGGATCGTCCAGCATACGCTCGAAAAAGAACTTTTCTATGCATTAAGGATGTACTTTAGTGGCCCTGTCACTGTGGGTAATTTAGCATGTTGTTTGAATACTTCTCTTAGGCTCGTCAGGCTTATATGCTTTATCTAGGGCCACCATTATCGAAGAGTAATTTTGATGTTGTGATGTTCCACACAGGTCGACCCCACGGGTGACAAGCTCCTCAATCTTATCACGACATCGAGGGAAATAAAAATTGAGCGCAACAACGAGGCCAAGCTGCGAAATAGGGGAGGAGGAGCAAGTGACCAGTACTATTAAAAACAGGATGGTGTGACACATGTTTATCATGGAAAGAACCTTTTATGTTACTGATGCAAAAGGCTTTCTCCGCTAGTGCACACCAGTTATTCAGGAACGCTCCATTTGGAAATGTCCATACCAGATGCCATCTCACAAAAATCAGAAGCATCTGCTATGATCTAAGCTTACATAGGGACCTGATGGAGTATTTTCTGAGAGGGCAGATATTTCACCTTAAAAGAAGTTTTTGAAGATCCTGCACAATACCAGCTCAATGTCGATGTGTGCACACAAAGGAACATATTCCACCACTTCGACAAGTTTAGCCTAAAGTATAGCCTGGTGAACAAAGTGGACTCAGAAGATTTCCCTAGAGGACGGCAATCTCATTCAAGGCTTTTTCATGCTGAGATGCAGTGTGAAAGCGCACATGCTGATGGTGGCAAGACAATTGCACAACTAAAAGGGATTTTATAATTTCCCACAGTTGAATGAAATGGTTCACAGGTTCAAAATGCGTCATGATAAGTATTTGAAGGGTCATCACTGTCAATTCGGTGATTAAGTTTGTATTTGATTCTTTCAGTACCTCATCATCCATCAAAGCACATGTGTAGGTTTGTTGGTGATATTTAAGCTTGATTGTTCAGGCAATTGGTGCATTAATAGTTTTGGCACAATCTCGAATATCTAAACGCACCTGTGAGAAGCAATCCTTTGTTGAACCTAAGCTAATAGTGGACGCACATTCGATGGACCTGTTAGCCTCCTATACCAATAGGTTTCATCTTTCATGATTGTCTTGATTGAAATTATGGAATATGTTTAAACCTTCTTTCTTGAGCAAAGGTGTTCCATATTCTGGAAAGACCAAAAAATCAAAAAAATTTAAAAAATGTAAAGAGGGTATACCCTAAAAGAAAGATCAAAGGGTAAAAAGAATAAAATGGTCAAAAAAGAGAAAGAAATGAACCCCAAGCAAAAATAGACCAAGGAAAGTGTGCAAATCCAAATGCCACTACTATTTCATTTTTTGTAATAAAGCAATTGTGTGCAGCTTGTCACAACCTTTGCCACAATTCATGAATAAGTCAAACTTTTTAAACTTGGCTTACTCATATTTCAATTTCATGTTGTAGATTAGAGAATAAATATCTGACCAAACAGTTTAATCTTGGCAGATAAGTAGATAGGTAGAATTAATAAAAGGTGCTCAACAGCTTAATCTGAGCCCTTGGATGTAATAAGGGTAGAATTAGATAGATTTTCCTTGTAAAAAAGAAAAGATTGATAAGGGTTTGCAAGTCTAAATGCACCCTAATAAAGAAGAGAAAATGGTAGTGTTAAGTAGATAGGGTAGGTAGATGGTGCTGCAAAGTGTTATCTGATGAATGATGCTGCTATATGTTTTTGATCCTTTACTTTCATCACAAGTACTAAAGCAAGAAATACACTGGAAGATTACAGTGAGCAAAGTCAAAATCATTAACTTCCCTCATCACTTTTTCCCTTAAAGTTTTACTAATCTCCCCCAAAGTACTAGGGTACTGGGAGGTCAAAAGGGCTCAAGGCATTTCCTTGACTTCTGGAGGGACCGGACCCTCGGCCTAATGATCAAAAAGACCTAAGTACTTGAGATAATCCATCATTATGATCATCCATCTTTAACTTTGTCCTAAGTAAAATCCTATTTTACTTGGAAACTCATGCAAAATTCCATAAAAATCCCTCAAGATAACTTGCTATTCTAAGTTTAAGTGTTGGAGATCAGATATTGCAATTTACTTCAAAAGTTTTCACTTTCTTGGATGTGCAAAAATATTTTGAGTTTCCCTGTCCCTTTGTCATATTAATGTTTAACTTTATTTACTAAATCCCTAGTCAAATACCCTATCCTAAGTATATAAATCCCTTTTTATAAATAAACCAAAAAACCCCCTATTATAAAGTTTAACCAAAGTATTATATATCCCCACGCATTTAAAATAAAAACCCATTATATGCCCTTTGGTTAAAATTATCAATATGTTATAATCCCGCCCTTATGGTAATTAAATAATGATTGTTTGTTACCATATAAATAAAATATATATATATAAAAACTTTAAACATGCGATATGTGTGTTTAAATACAAAAATATCAATAAAACTTCGGGAAAGTTTCGTGCCACAGTGGTTTGTCCACATGGAATTCCACTTAATCAAACCCCCTCCGCAACCCCTTTCATTACGCACATGGGATTAATTAGTCATCAGGACTAGTTAATAGCCTTTCCGCCTATTAAATATCTCCCGGGATGATTAAATTAAACGTTAAACTGATTTAAAACCCGACGGGCCCACACCTGATTCCTTCGCATGTTCCCCCATCTCTTCAGCCGTCGGATCACCCCTTCGTAGATCAACAGCCAGTGTTCACCCTGCTGCCCATCCCTTGTCAACATTTTAACCAGCGGGGGATGGGTGGTTTTTGAAAAATCTACCGTCCACGTGGCGATCATCCTGTGGAATCGCTGCCCTTCCGATATAAACCACCCTCGACCAAAAGCGGTGCGGGCGCTTACTGCTTACCGCTTATCACCCGACTTTGCATACGTCACCCCGTACGTCAATGACGTCACACCTCGAAAAAATAAAAACCCTTTTGGCTTGTAAATAAAGCTTTTTTTTTCATTTTTTCCTGTTATTTTCGTTATTCTGAAAACGACAGAGCTCCCGCTGCGATTTTTAAATTTCCACTGCAATTGACCAATTCACTCCAAGATTCCACTGCGCCCGTGTTGAAGAACAGTCCCGCCATTACCTATTACCTGTTAAAGAACCATCTTCCGTCTAAAAGCACGGATTTATCCTTTTCCGCCCCGACTGCAAATAAAACTCAGTGTTCTTTGTTTTTCGCTGAAATAGTGATTAAAAATCGTCACTGAGCCTTTTGCAGAGGTTTTAAAACTGTATAATTGCTCCTTGAACCACCAAATTGTGCCAATTCCCTTCATTTTAGAAATCCCGCCTGGCTAGTAAGGAAAACCAAAAACCTCCATTTTGAATCCACAAGAACCAAAATGGAGGTCCCGACAGCTTTGAATATCACTCCACTGAATGCTCCCCACCGTGAATTGGAATATTTACCCTTGATAGATGAAGATTTCCAAATTAAAGACCTGCATTTTGATGAAAGTCCCCTATTGACCTATTGTCGCTGCAGAGACGAATACTCAAAGGGGCGAGATCTTATAGGGTTGTGGGAATCCAATCTCCCAAGGTATCTCATTCCTTCAGTCCTTATTTTCCCAGAAATCATCCATTACTGCCATTCAAACTATGATCCCACACAGAGGGCTGTAATAGCTCCTGATCAAAGTGTTCTATTTCCCATCACTCCCCAGGCTATCAATGCCATGTTACACTTTGAACCAGACCAAGAATTAGCTCCATTGTCCATAGAAGGATTGATTGGGAAAACCAGGCAATTAACCCCAGAAAAGCTAAAATCCATGTGTCAGCATTTCATGTTACCTGAGCATCAGCCAAAAGGGTCTCCCCCCTATGGTTTTTACTATTTCAATACATTGGGAAGGCTCATTGTAAATATAATATGTTTTGTCTTAGGATTCAATACCAGTGAATATGTGGATGAGATAACCTTGGCTTTGCTATCCATTTTTACTCCTGGGCAACCTCCTGAGATTAAATATGACTTTGCTTCCTTCATAGCCAACAAGATCCATGATCAATTCTTAAGGCTAGGTACTGAAAAAGTTTTTAAGTACTCCTCAGTTATCTATCATCTCATGATCTACTATCAGTCAGAAAGGTTCCCTTTCCCTGTTCGAAAACTTGATGCCAAGGGAAATCCCAGGTCAGTCATATTTTGGTCCCCCATCATTCATTTTTCCTCTAATTCTCCCTATTCCTACACTGAATTCATTGACCAATTTGTATATCCTGCAACAACTTTGTTAACAGGAATTCCTCCCCCAAGACTCAGCAATGAAATTAGAAAGACCTTGCAACTGTCAAAAAGTTATAAGGTTGGGGATTGGTATTTGTATCAAAACCATACAGTCATCAGAATTTATGGATGTGAATTACATCCATTCAGGTTACCCAGATATGTACCAATGAGGATTTTTGCCTTGGAATACTTCAGGCAAATGAACAATTTAGATGTGACCCATTTTTGTAATGTAAAGAAGAAAGCTCAGTTAAGGATCAAAAGCCAATTAGGTCCTTTCATCTGCAATTCTAGGGAGGCTGAGAGAGAAGCAGAAAATCTATTACAGAGAAAGTTCCAAACATCTTTCCATTGGGTTCCTTATGACCCCTTTGGTTTTATTTGTGAAAAGAGATTAAAGAATAAATCATCTCCTTATATACACCACAAGATTCCTGATCTAGAACAGTATGCAAATCAAGATGAATGGGTTGAAGGAACACTTGTTGAAGAAGAAAGTGAAGCAGACAAAATGAATAAAATTATGAAAGATGTTGAGAAGAACTTTGACCTAGAAACGTGTGGTCAAATGCAGGTACCCTACATTGGCACATCTTCAGCAGCCACTCTACAGCAAGCATTACAGGAAAGCAGTCCATCAGTAGCAGCAGAACCCAAGGGTAAAGGAAAAGAACTTGTAGTTCAAGTCATTGAAACTTTGGTCATGGCGGAAAAACCACAGACTTCCAAAGCACCGGAACAATCACAGGCTTCTCCCACACAGGAAAAGCACACACAAATTCCAGAGTTGCAAACTCCATTAAATGTGGAAATAGGGAAGAAGAGGCAGGCTCCAGATACCACACCTCCAAAAGGGGCCTCACAGGTACATCAAACTAAAAAACACAAATCAGATCCACCTCCAGAGGTAGAAATTATAGATGAAGAATTTGATGATGGAAGGGAAGATAGTCAGCAGACTGGCACAGCAAGTGAAACAAACATAAGCCAGAAAGGGAAAGCTTTACAAAAGCAATTGAGCACTGAAGTATCTTCTTTCAGACCACCAAAGACAGACACTGGAGATATTAAAAGAACCTTCATTAATATTAAAACAAAGAATGATCCATTGAAAATGAAGGTATATGATCAATATATGAAGATGGCTCCCCATAATCAAGAAAGGCTAATGTCAGCGTTTGACCTTTCACAAGGTAAAATGCTGATGAGCCACTTCAAAGCAAAGGTGCCAAAGCCAACTTCAGCAGCAGATTACATCAGAACAAATTTTGAAGTTTTAGCAAAGGATATCCATCCCCTGGACCAGATAGATCTACACAGACAAACTGGGGAAATGGTCTATTCTACTCTCACCAACAAGGCCATGGCAGCTATAACGCTGCAGGATTCTTTGAATAACACTACTGCACAATTGAAAATTGAGAAGGCCTCCTCACAGGCCAAAGATAATAGAATAAAGTATTTAGAAGAGATAATCATTGGTTTGGGTCACAACCCCAAAGACATTAAAGGTATTGAGGCATTGATAAAGAAGAAAGAGGATGATATAGCTGCACTCAGAAAACAGCTAAAACTACCAGCCTTGAGGCACCCTCAGACCCAAGAAGTTATAAAAGGGAATTCACAGGAAGAAATGATGGAGTTGCTCCTAAATATGACTGAGCAACTAAATGAAACAGAGAAGGAATTGGAAAAAGCATTGCAGGAACAGGAAACTATCAAGCAGACTTCAACAACAGGTACTACAACAACAGGGCAGCAGATACAGCCATCCCAAGTAAATACTGCTGGTCTAAATTCTGATGAATTAATAAAGCAGATGGAAAGTCTACAACTCAGGGTCACAGAGCTCCAAGAAACAAAATTGCAATTAGTAAAATTGGAGGAAAAATATGACACATCTAAAAAGACAGCTGCTGACAACACCAGGGAGATAAAAAGGTTGGAAAAATTGGTTCAGGCTCTGGAAAAAGATCTTTCATTGGAGAAGCCTTTAAACGAAATAAATGACATTCTTTGGGGTAACATCATTGAGTTAATAAAGGGTATTTGGCCCTCTATTCAAGCTATTTTTGAGCAAAATGAGTTAGTTAAAATAGCCCAAGAGGAAATAAATAGAACCATAAATGAATTGAGAGGCAGGCCTGAACAGGCCCATCAGCTCATTCAATTTTTGAATTCCAGAACCAAGCAACAGCTTGCATCGTTAGGAATTGATGATAGGACAGGTACGGTTTTGGAAGTAAAAAGAGTTTTCACCAAGAGGACTTTCATGCAAAATTTAGAAAGGAAGTGCACAGACATTTTGGTTGATATCAACATTTTCAGAGAGAAATTTCAAGCTTTGCTGGATAGTGGGTTACCAAGTCCCATGCTCATAGAAGATCAAATAATAGACTTGGAAACCTATGAGAAGAGAATAAAGGCTCATGCTAAAAATACAGCTGCTTGTTCTACTAGCTCGTCAGAATCGACATTACCAACCGGGAAAAGTATCTATGATAAAGTGAGGAATTTATTTCATCTGGAACATGAAATAAAGTATCTATGTCCGTATGAGCCCACCTTTTATAAACTTACTGAAGCAGATGAAACTTTAAGAAAGCTCAGAAGAACTATGATACCAGATGATCAATGGTGGAAGGAAATGTTGGAAATTCTATAAAAGTTGTTTTTAGGATGAGAATTTATCTTTACTATCAAGTAAATGGTAAAAACAGGAAAACAGATGAAAGAGTATCAGGTGAAAAGGTTAAAGAGTATCCGTGAGAATAAAGAGTGTCCAACAAGCCAAAGAAATACTGCAAGGGACAGCACAGAGCCCTATTTCAGCACTTACCTCCAGCACATCCACGAAAAAGGAACAGCACATCGGCAGTTGCCCATTATTCTATCCACGAGACCCTTTGTCTCTTGTTTGTTTGTAAATTATGCTTTAAGTCAGCCTAGATTATTGGCTAAGTTAGTGTAAGATTGTTTTAGATTATTTTGTGTATAAATAAACCCTCAAAGAGAGTGTTGAAGGTGGATTCTATTACTCTGCTGTAACATTGAGATTTTCGGAATAAAAGCTTTTGGAGAAATTTACTTGTGGCTTACTGGATGACGATTTGAAGCACTGGACTTGTTGCAGGATTCATGTGTTGGACTACAGTTCAATAAGTGTTTCTACCCTTTATCTGAAATTTTATATTAGTTTATAATACCATCTTATCCATTTCTGAATAATTTACATAAAGGATTGAAACAGAATTTGCTTAATTGTACTCTGTTTTCAAATGTGGTTATTCTTAATGTTTTTCTAAATTAGTTATAAGCATGAATTCTTAAATGCTCCTGCTTTGCTAATTTAAACATTGTTGATTACTATAATAAAGAATCCTTCATTGCTCTTTGTTTGTAGTCATTTCACTTCTTTCTTTTGAACATGGTGAAAGATTTTTAGCTGCCTTTCATCCCTTCAAGATCATCCCATCCACTTTAAATTTTAAGGATTGTTCTCTGTCTAGCTATCTTGCCCTGTAATACCATCTTGTGTTTAGAATAGAAATCCAGTAAAGCCATCCTTTGACTCCATAGCCCAATGGACTGAAAGCCCTCAACCTTGCCCTTAGTTTGTGGATTCCACCATTTTCCCCAAAACAAACTCTTGAATCTATAACTAGCCTAAAACCTTCCAAGAACAAAGATAAATCATAAAGAGAGAGCCCTCTCTGGATGCAGATTGGCTAGATTCTACATCTAAAAGGTTGGTTTGTGGTTACCTCGGGTATACTTTCCTCTTACACAACTTCTAGGAAAACCTGAGTGATAACATAGTGGCGACCATACTGGGGAACTGAATCATTTTATTGATATTATTGTTTGATTTATAAGCTATGGACAGAGTCTGAAGATCAGCCAGGTAGCCTTTGAAATTGCTTTTGCTATGCAAATGCAAAAGTAAATAAATGTTGTTTCAGTCTATCTCTGATTTAGCTTATAAGTTGAATCTTAGTTTCAAATTTTTCAATCAGATTCTCTAGTTTAAACAGATCTTTGAGGAAATATTAATCACATATCATTATTTCTTAAAGAATTTGTAGAAGTTGTATTTATTTTTCAATTAAAACCCAAAATCCAAAAAACACATATTCTAAGAAAACTGGCTTCAGAAAGGATTCGACATACTAGGTCAAACCCCGACCCCAATCCACCACCAATATTTGAAAATCCAAATCTGATCCCTAGGATTCTTAGAAGACAAGGAAGTCAAGAAAGTTCTGAAAGAGGAAGTCAGGAAAGTACAGGTAGTTCTAGACCACTCTCTATATCTGCATCTTGTCCTGTGAAAATTATTTATATTGATGACATTCCTTTTGATGCACGATTTGAAACATCTTTGTTTGTGAATTTTTCTGAGACTGAATTATCTAGATTAGTTCCAGATCCTTTGTTCTTTGAAGATTTGCAATACAGATTTGTTTCACATCATCTTGATAGGGAATTGCATAAATCCATTCAGTCTGAGAAAACCTTTGAAGAAAGTTCAAACATTTCTGTGATTACTGAAGCATCTCCAAGCTCAGTCACTTTTTCTCAAACTTTTCAAACACCTGTTATCCCTTCTACCCCTCCATCTCCTCCTATTAGACCATCAACTCCTATCACTCCACTTTATCTTCCAATGGCCAATCGATATGCCCCTTTACAGTTACCAGCCAACCCTCCAGCTTTACCTCAGGATTACCAAAGTAAGATCACACCTTTTGATGGATCAGGTACTTACACAGCTCAACAACACACCAAAAGGATGACAGATTACTTTGAGTTTTATGAGATTGATACTAATAATATCCGTATGAGAATTTTCGTACAGAGTCTTACTGGAGAAGTTAGAACTTGGTTTAGGGCTCTTACCCCGAACAGTATTGCTGATTTAGAAGCTTTGTATAGAGAATTTCTAAACAGATGGGAGAAAAAGAAGGATCCTCTTCAGATCCTTTCAGAATTTGAAAAATTAAGAAGAAGACCAAACGAAACCGTACAAGATTACATCATAAGATTCAATGAATCATATAATGCAGTTCCTCAAAACCTAAGACCCCCACCTAACAACGTGTTGGTTAAATTTCCAGATGGTTTTGACTCCGATATAGCTTATTCCCTTAGGGAAAGAGCTCCTCAAACAATAGAGGAAATGCAAAGCATAGTGGTGAGTGTAGAAGCAAATCTGATAGAAAAACGGGCTAGAGCTAGGGCAGAGAGAAGAATGCCTATGAATGAAGAACCTTCAGCTTTTGAAAAGAAGCTGGATGTAATCATTAAAGGTATGGAAAGATTAGGAGACAGAGTGGAAACCATTGAAAGAAAGTCTTCTACTGATAATCAGAATGTTGCAAGAAACCCAAACTTTAGGAGAAATCTGAACCAAAACATTGGAAAGAATGTCCCTGATCAAAACATTAGGCCACCTTTCCAAGAAAACTTTGTGGAAGGTTCAACTTCTGAAGAACCTACAGAAGATGTAGAAATAAACAATGTAACAGATGACAAAGATGAACCAGAGGTTTTCCTATCCCAGGATGATCAAGAGAACCACATCCTTGAAACATTCCAAACTCATTCAGGTGAGACTTTTGATTTTAAGGAAGGCTATGACACAGCAATCTATGAAGTCCATAAACAGTATAATTTGAGAAGTAGAATAATTGATGTGCCAGAGAATGACAAACAGAAAACCACAAAACAAAATGTCAAAGGTAAACAAAACATTCCCCCTGTACAAAACAGTCCCCAAGTACAAATTTTGTCTAGGATAAATCCCAACCCTTCAAATCCAATAATTGAAGATGTCTCTGACAACCAACCAATCAATAAACAACAATCTACTACTTTTCCTCCTGTGGGAAATATAGAAGAAACAGTAGAAGTTAGTCCAGAAACATCTTCAAAACAAAACTCCATTCATGAAAAAGAGAAAAACATTGAAGACCCAAAAAATAGAGAGAACCCAACTGTGCAAAACACTAAAACTCAAACTGAAAAACCTTTCAATCTAGAGGCTGAAATAGGCAAACTCAAGATAGCTGTTCCTTTATCAGAATTGGCTAAACATGATGTCTATAGGAGTCAGATTACCAAGTCCCTAAACATTAACATTACTGGATTGGATGATTCAGTAAACATTCTTGATGATCAACCCAAACTTCTTTTTGGCCCCGAGGTTAATGGCAAACCAGAAAGTGGAGGAACTCCTCCATTTTATGTAAGCCTGAATGTTCATGATAAGATACTCCATAATGCAATGCTTGATTCTGGAGCATCTCACAATTTGATGCCAAAAGCAGTAATGGAAAGATTGAATCTAGATATTACCAGACCATACAAAGATTTGTTTTCATTCGATTCCAGTCAGGTAAAATGTTTAGGTTTGATTAAAGATCTGTGTGTTACTTTGGGACAATACCCTGCTAAGTCTGTTTTAATGGACATAGTAGTGGCTGATATTCCACCTAAATATGGTATGTTATTGTCTAGATCTTGGGGTGCTAAACTTGGAGGATCTATTCAAATAGACATGTCATATGCAACTATTTCAGTATTTGGTCAGCCTAAAAGATTATATAGAGAAACTTTGATGAAGTACTTAGTGAGTAGCCATGAGAAGCCTGAAAACTTCCCTGTTTATTCTGTACATTCTGATATGGATTCTTTTATTTTATACAATGCTGAGTCAGATCTTCCTACTGAAATAGAAGCTCCAGAGTTGGAAACCATAATCAAAACCACTGTTAAAATTGAAGAAATCTCTGAAAACAAAGAAACACCAGATGATCAAGAAACACCTGGAGAAACTAAATAACTAGCTCCTGTCAAGAAACACTTTAAAACAATTGATGAAGATTATGAACATGAAATTCTATGGCATTTAGAGTTTGATGGCTCAGTAAACAGACTCGGGGTAGGAGCTGGGATTTGGTTACATAATGTTGAAAACAATTATGCAGAGGGTCATGCTTATAGGTTGAATTTCAAATGCACTAACAACATGGCAGAGTATGAAGCTCTTTTATTAGGGCTTAAACATGTCAAGAAGTTAGGAGGTATTAGGGTATCAATTATAGGAGACTCCGAACTAATCATCCAACAAATTAAAGGAGAATGTGCAAAAAAAGACATGAGACTGAAACAATACAGAGAAACAGTTGTAGAGATTCTCAACACATTTTTACAAGCCCAACTTGCCAAGATTCCCAGGAGACAAAATTTGCATGCTCACAGTTTAGCAATGTTTGCTAGTACATGCAAGTTACCTTTCGACCCTAATCATCAGTTTTCAGCTGAAATTAGGCATAGGCCTGCTATACCAGAAAATCTTTTGAATTGACAAGTATTTGTGAATAACAATCAAATCAATAATTTTTTGACACTTCAAAGTGAGTTTTCTAACTGTAATATAGATGAGGATATAACTATTGATGAATCTGATCAAGAAAAAGAACAAAAAATAGAAATTTCAAGAGAAAATGCAATTCATATGCTACATCCGACCACATTCACTAAAAAGGACATGCAAAATTTGAAACAAATGGAATCTGATGAAATCATAGAAGATGAGACAGAAATCATCAATTTGAAAGATAACCATTTGCCCAAAGGATTAACTCCTTTGGAAGATCTGTTTGACTCGAATGATATTCCATTTAGACCTAAAATGGAACCTGTAAAGGCTGATATGGAAGAATGCAACTTAGGAACCCCAGAAAATCCCAAAATGGTCAAGTTGTCCAAGTCTCTTCCAAAAGATCAAAAGGTTAAATATGTTGAACTATTAAAAGAATTCCAGGATGTTTTTTCCTGGAGTTATGAAGACCTCAAATCTTATGATACATCTATCATTCAACACACTATACCTTTGAAACCGGACCAGAAACCTTTTAAACAAAAGCTTAGGAGAATAAATCCTGTTTTATTACCCTCAATTGAAAAGGAAATCAAAAGGATGTTTGAAGCAGGGATTATAGCTCCTATCAGATTTTCAGAATGGGTTTCTAACCTGGTACCAACAAGAAAAAAGACAGGAGAAATTAGATTGTGTGTCGACTTAAGAAATTTGAATAAAGTTTCTTTAAAAGACAATTATCCTCTGCTGAAAATGGACCACATTCTGCAAAGGGTGGTAGGATCTTCAAGAATATCACTACTGGATGGATTTTCAGGGTACAACCAGATTCTGGTTCATCCTGATGATCAGGATAAAACAGCATTCACTACAACATGGGGTACGTTCAAATATGTCAAAATGCCATTTGGGCTCAAGAATGCAGGAGCTACATTTCAAAGAGCGATGGATATTGCTTTTGCTAAAGAGATACATGATTTTCTGGTTATTTACCTAGATGATTTGACTGTTTTTTCTAAAATAGATCAAGAACATTTAGATCACCTTAGGCAAGTATTTATAAAGTGCAGAAAATATGGAATTTCTTTGAATCCTAAGAATTCATTGTTTGGTTTGGAAGAAGGAAAGCTTTTAGGACACATTATTTCTAAAGATGGCATTAGGATTGATCCAGAAATAATTCAAGCAATTTTGCAAATACCCCACCCCAGAAACATAAAAGAATTGCAAGCATTCATAGGAAAAATAAATTTCTTGAGAAGATTCATTTCTAGTCTAGCAGAGTTACTTAGATTACTAACTAACATGTTGAGGAAAGATTCAAGCATTGACTGGACTGTAGAAGCCAAACAATCATTCAAGGAAATTAAAATGGCTTTGACAAAGACACCAGTTCTGACCAGTCCTAAATTTGATAGAGACTTTATCATTTTTTCATTTGCTTCTGAACATACTGTTGCAGTTGTTTTACTTCAAAAAGATGACCAAGGGTGTGAAAAGCCAATAGCATTTTTTAGTAAAGCACTGAGGGATGCATCTCTAAAATACAATATTATGGAAAAACAGGCTTTTGCATTGGTAAAAGCAATCAAAGATTCCAGAGTTTACATATTATATTCTCATGTGATAACATATGTGCCTAATGCAGTAGTTAAAGATATTTTGACTCAATATGGCATAGAAGGTAAACGAGGTAAGTGGATAGCTACCATTTTGGAATATGATATTGAGATCAAGCCAACAAAACTTATAAAGGGCCAAGGTTTAGCACAACTTATGACAGAAACCAATTGCCAAGCCTTAGACCTCAATGAACTGGATAACGAGCAGGATATGGCGACTCCTCAGATCAGTCAAGCTTTCTTAGATTCACCCTGGTACACTGATATAATTCATGTTTTATTAAACCTGCAAGCTCCTCCAGGGTTGTCCAGAACCAAAAGAAGATTTTTAAAAATGACATCTTTGAAATATTGTATTTTAGATAGCACTCTATTTTGGAAAAATCATGAAGGAATTTTGTTGAATTGTCTCTTAAAAGATGAAGCTGATAAAGTGCTTAATGAATTTCATGCAGGGGATTGTGGAGGACATCTCTACTGGAAATCTACTGCAGACAAGATCTTAAGGGCTGGCTTTTACTGGCCAACTTTATTCTCCGATGTTAAGAAATTTGTAACAACTTGTCATAAATGTCAGATATTTGAGGGTAAAAGAAAGTTGTTACCTCTACCTTTAAAACCAATTTCCACAGAAAGACCTTTTCAACAATGGGGGTTAGATTTTATTGGAGAAATTCATCCCCCTTCTTCAGGGCAACATAGATGGATTTTGACTGCTACAGATTATTTCACTAAATGGATTGAAGCCATCCCATGTAGACAGTCTAATGATTCTGTGATCATAGGGTTTTTAGAAACAAACATACTCTCAAGATTTGGCTGTCCAGAAAAGATTATAACAGACAATGCTGCTGCATTTAAATCAAAGAAAATGATCAGTTTCTGTAGTAAATATCATATTACTCTAGGCCATTCAACAGCCTATTACCCCCAGGGTAATGGACTAGCATAATCCTCTAATAAAAGCCTTATCAATATCATCAAAAAGTTATTGGAAGAAAAAAAAAAAGAATTGGCACAAGAAATTGACCAATGCATTATGGGCAGACAGACTTACAACTAAGAAATCCATTGGAACTAGTCCATATGAGTTAGTTTATGGCATTGAAGCAAGATTCCCATCATCTTTAGGAATTCCTGTTATGAAATTACTTCAGGAGGCTCAAGTAGAGCCAAATGACATTCAAAGAAGAATTAATCAAACAATCCACCTGCAACAAACTAGGGAAGAGGTTTACCAAAGATCACAAGTCTTGCAGGAAAAGCTAAAGAAAATGTTTGATAAAAGGACTAAATCAGAAGATTTTCAACTAGGTGATAAAGTCCTGAGATGGGATTCTAGAAGAGAAGAAAAAGGGAAACATGGAAAGTTTGATTTCATGTGGAAAGGGCCTTATATCATTCATGCCTTGCAGGGAAACAACACTTACTTTTTGAAAGAATTGGACAATTCAGAAGTTGAAGAAGGACCAGTCAATGGTCGAATGCTCAAGCATTATTTTGATCCCATTTACTAGAGTGTTTCAATGTTTCTAACTTGTACATAATATATTGTTTTTTGTTTTGTTTTTATTAATGCAGTTTGGATTGGATGGTGACTTCTTGGAATTGAAGCCCGAAGTGAAGGCCCTAAGTTCCAAAAGTTTCACTATCATATGTAAAATAAAGCTACCAGAAGAAGGAAGACTTCATATTTCCAGTTGAATACACTTTGAGGCATCTGACCTGCTGTTCTTGACTTTTCACAAGGAAAATCCATCCCCAAGTGGAGCGAGTGTTAGCCTCCTATACCAATAGGTTTCATCTTTCATGATTGTCTTGATTGAAATTATGGAATATGTTCAAACCTTCTTTCTTGAGCAAAGGTGTCCCATATTCTGGAAAGACCAAAAAATCAAAAAAATTTAAAAAATGTAAAGAGGGTATACCCTAAAAGAAAGATCAAAGGGTAAAAAGAATAAAATGGTCAAAAAAGAGAAAGAAATGAACCCCAAGCAAAAATAGACCAAGGAAAGTGTGCAAATCCAAATGCCACTACTTTTTCATTTGGTAATAAAGCAATTGTGTGCAGCTTGTCAAACCTTTGCCACAATTCATGAATAAGTCAAACTGTTTAAACTTGGCTTACTCATATTTCAATTTCATGTTGTAGATTAGAGAATAAATATCTAGCCAAACAATTTAATCTTGGCAGATAAGTAGAAGATAGGTAAAGTTAATAAGAGGTGCTCAACAGTTTAATCTGAGCCCTTGATGTAATAAGGGTAGAATTAGATAGATTTTCCTTGTAAAAAGAAAAGATTGAAAAGGGTTTGCAAGTCTAAATGCACCCTAATAAAGAAGAGAAAATGGTAGTGTTAAGTAGATAGGGTAGGTAGATGGTGCTGCAAAGTGTTATTTGATGAATGATGCTGCTACATGTTTTTGATCCTTTACTTTCATCACAAGTACTAAAGCAGGAAATATACTGGAAAATCACAGCAAGCAAAGTCAAACTCAGTAACTTCCCTCATCACTTTCCCCTCAAAAGTTTTACTAATTTCCCCCCAAAGTACTAAGGTTTTTGGATATCAAAGGGGCTCAAGGCATTTCCTTGACTTCTGGAGGGACCGGACCCTCGGCCTAATGATCAAAAAGACCTAAGTACTTGAGATAATCCATCATTATAATCATCCATCTTTAACCTTGTCCTAAGTAAAATCCTATTTTGCTTAGGAAACTCATGCAAAATTCCATAAAAATCCCTCAAGATAACTTGCTATTCTAAGTTTAAGTGTTGGAGATCAGATATTGCAATTTACTTCAAAAGTTATTACTTTCTTGGATGTGCAAAAATGTTTTGAGTTTCCTTGTCCTTTGCCATATTAACATTTAACTTTATTTACTAAATCCCTAGTGAAATACCCTATCCTAAGTATATAATTCCTTTGTTTATATATACCCCAAAAAACCCCTTTATTATAATGTTTTGACCAAAGTATTTACCTCCCTAATATTCATTAAAACCCGCTTCTACAAGCCCTTTGGTTAAAATATAGCGTTATACATTAATCCCGCCCCTATGGTGAATTAGTTGTATTAATTAATTTACCATATAAATAAAATATATATATATAAAAACTTTAAACATGCGATATGTGTGTTTAAATACAAAAATATCAATAAAACTTCGGGAAAGTTTCGTGCCACCGTGGTTTGTCCACATGGAATTCCACTTAATCAAACCCCCGCCGCAACCCCTTTCATTACGCACATGGGATTAATTAGTTATCAGGACTAGTTAATAGCCTTTCCGCCTATTAAATATCTCCCGGGATGATTAAATTAAACGTTAAACTGATTTAAAACCCGACGGGCCCACACCTGAATCCTCCGCATGTTCCCCCATCTCTTCAGCCGTCGGATCACCCCTTCGTAGATCAACGGCCAGTGTTCACCCCGCTGCCCATCCCTTGTCAGCATTTTAACCAGCGGGGGATGGGTGGTTTTTGAAAAGTCTACCGTCCACGTGGCGATCATCCTGTGGAATCGCTGCCCTTCCGATATAAACCACCCTCGACCAAAAGCGGCGCGGGCGCTTACCGCTTACCGCTTATCACCCAACTTTGCATACGTCACCCCGTACGTCAATGACGTCACACCTCGAAAAAATAAAAACCCTTTTGGCTTGTAAATAAAGCTTTTTTTTCATGTTTTTCTGTTATTTTCGTTATTCTGAAAACGACAGAGCTCCCGCTGCGATTTTTAAATTTCCACTGCAATTGACCAATTCACTCCAAGATTCCGCTGCGCCCGTGTTGAAGAATAGTCCCGCCATTACCTGTTACCTGTTAAAGAACCAGCTTCCATCTAAAAGCAGGTATTTATCCTTTTCCGCCCCGACTGCAAATAAAACTCAGTGTTCTTTGTTTTTCGCTGAAATAGTGATTAAAAATCATCACTGAGCCTTTTCCAGAGGTTTTAAAACTGTATAATTTCTCCCTGAACCACCAAATTGTGCCAATTCCCTTCATTTTAGAAATCCCGCCCGGCTTGTAAGGAAAACCAAAAACCTCCATTTTGAATCCACAAGAACCAAAATGGAGGTCCCGACAGCTTTGAATATCACCCCACTGAATGCTCCCCACCGTGAATTGGAATATTTACCCTTGATAGATGAAGATTTCCAAATTAAAGACCTGCATTTTGATGAAAGTCCCCTATTGAGCTATTTTTGCTGCAGAGACGAATACTCAAAGGGGCAAGATCTTATAGGGTTGTGGGAATCCAATCTCCCAAGGTATCTCATTCCTTCAGTCCTTATTTTCCCAGAAATCATCCATTACTGCCATTCAAACTATGATCCCACACAGAGGGCTGTAATAGCTCCTGATCAAAGTGTTATGTTTCCCATCACTCCCCAGGCTATCAATGCCATGTTACACTTTGAACCAGACCAAGAATTAGCACCATTGTCCATGGAAGGATTGATTGAGAAAACCAGGCAATTAACCCCAGAAAAGCTAAAATCCATGTGTCGGAATTTCATGTTACCTGAGCATCAGCCAAAAGGGTCTCCTCCCTATGGTTTTTACTATTTCAATACATTGGGAAGGCTCATTGTAAATATAATATCTTTTGTCTTAGGATTCAATACCAGTGAATATGTGGATGAGATAACCTTGGCTTTTCTATCCATTTTTACTCCTGGGCAACCTCCTGAGATTAAATATGACTTTGCTTCCTTCATAGCCAACAAGATCCATGATCAATTCTTAAGGCTAGGTACTGAAAAAGTTTTTAAGTACTCCTCAGTTATCTATCATCTCATGATCTACTATCAGTCAGAAAGGTTCCCTTTCCCTGTTCAAAAACTTGATGCCAAGGGAAATCCCAGGTCAGTCATATTTTGGTCCCCCATAATTCATTCTTCCTCCGATTCTCCCTACTCCTACACTGAATTCATTGATCAGTTTGTATATCCTGCAACAACTTTGTTAACAAGAATTCCTCCCCCAAGACTCAGTAATGAAATTAGAAAGACCTTGCAACTGTCAAAGAGTTATAAAGTTGGGGATTGGTATTTGTATCAAAACCATACAGTCATCAGAATTTATGGATGTGAATTACATCCATTCAGGTTACCCAGATATGTGCCCATGAGGATTTTTGCCTTGGAATACTTCAGGCAAATGAACAATTCAGATGTGATCCATTTTTTTAATGTAAAGAAGAAAGCTCAATTAAGGATCAAAAGTCAATTAGGTCCTTTCATCTGCAACTCTAGGGAGGCCGAGAGAGAGGCAGAAAATATATTAGAGAAAAAGTTCCAAACATCTTTCCGTTGGGTTCCTTATGACCCAGTTGGTTTTATTTGTGAAAAGAGATTAAAGAATAAATCATCTCCTTATATACACCACAAGATTCCTGATCTAGAACATTATGCAAATCAAGATGAATGGGTTGAAGGAACACTTGTTGAGGAAGAAAGTGAAGCTGACAAAATGAATAAAATTATGAAAGATGTTGAGAAGAACTTTGACCTAGAAACGTGTGGTCAAATGCAGGTACCCTACATTGGCACATCTTCAGCAGCCACTCTACAGCAAGCATTATAGGAAAGCAGTCCATCAGTAGCAGCAGAACCCAAGGGTAAAGGAAAAGAACCTGTAGTTCAGGTCATTGAAACTTTGGTCATGGCGAAGAAACCACAAACTTCCAAAGCACCTGAACAATCACAGGTTTCTCCCACACAGGCAAAGCACACACAAATTCCAGAGTTGCAAACTCCATTAAATGTGGAAATAGGAAAGAAGAGGCAGGCTCCAGATACCACACCTCCAAAAGGGGCCTCACAGGTACATCAAACTAAAAAACACAAATCAGTCCACCTCCAGAGGTAGAAATTATAGATGAAGTATTTGATGATGGAAGGGAAGATAGTCAGCAAACTGGCACAGCAAGTGAAACAAACATAAGCCAGAAAGGGAAAGCTTTACAAAAGCAATTAAGCACTGAGGTCTCCTCTTTCAGACCACCAAAAACAGACACTGGAGATATTAAAAGAACCTTCATTAATATTAAAACAAAAAATGATCCATTGAAAATGAAGGTATATGATCAATATATGAAGATGGCTCCCCATAATCAAGAAAGGCTAATGTTAGCGTTTGACCTTTCACAAGGCAAAATGCTGATGAGCCACTTCAAAACAAAGGTGCCAAAGCCCACTTCAGCAGCAGATTACATCAGAACAAATTTTGAATTTTTGGCAAAGGATATCCATCCCCTGGACCAGATAGAGCTACACAGAAAAACTGGGGAAATGGTCTATTCTACTCTCACCAACAAGGCCATGGCAGCTATAACGCTGCAGGATTCTTTGAATAACACTACTGCACAATCGAAAATTGAGAAGGCCTCCTCACAGGCCAAAGATAATAGAATAAAGTCTTTATAAGAGATAATCATTGGTTTGGGTCACAACCCCAAAGACATTAAAGGTATTGAGGCATTGATAAAGAAGAAAGAGGATGATATAGCTGCACTCAGAAAATAGCTAAAACTACCAGCCTTGAGGCACCCTCAGACCCAAGAAGTTATAAAAGGGAATTCACAGGAAGAAATGATGGAGTTGCTCCTAAATATGACTGAGCGACTAAATGAAACAGAGAAGGAATTGGAAAAAGCATTGCAGGAACAAGAAACTATCAGGAAGACTTCAACAACAGGTACTACAACAACAGGGCAGCAGGAACAGCCATCTCAGGTGAACCCTTCTAATTTGAATTCTGATGAATTAATAAAGCAGACGGAAAGTCTACAACTCAGGGTCACAGAGCTCCAAGAAACAAAATTGCAATTAGTAAAATTGGAGGAAAAATATGACACATCTAAAAAGACAGCTGCTGACAACACCAGGGAGATAAAAAGGTTGGAAAAATTGGTTCAGGCTTTGGAAAAATATCTTTCATTGGAGAAGCCTTTAAACGAAATAAATGACATTCTTTGGGGTAACATCATTGAGTTAATAAAGGGTATTTGGCCCTCTATTCAAGCTATTTTTGAGAAAAATGAGTTAGTTAAAATAGCCCAAGAGGAAATAAATAGAACCAGAAATGAATTGAGAGGCAGGCCTGAACAGGCCCATCAGCTCATTCAATTTTTGAATTCCAGAACCAAGCAACAGCTTGCATCATTAGGAATTGATGATAGGACAGGCACAGTTTTGGAAGTAAAGAGAGTTTTCACCAAGAGGACTTTCATGCAAAATTTAGAAAGGAAGTGCACAGACATTTTGGTTGATATCAACATTTTCAGAGAGAAATTTCAAGCTTTGCTGGATAGTGGGTTACCAAGTCCCATGCTCACAGAAGATCAAATAGTAGACTTAGAAACCTATGAGAAGAGAATAAAGGCTCATGCTAAAAACACAGCTGATTTTTCTACTAGCTCATCAGAATCGACATTACCAACTGGGAAAAGTATTTATGATAAAGTGAAGAATTTATTTTATCTGGAACATGAAATAAAATATCTATTTCCGAATGAGCCCACCTTTTATAAACTTACTGAAGCAGATGAAACTTTAAGAAATCTCAGAAGAACTATGATACCAGATGATCAATGGTGGAAGGAAATGTTGGAAATTCTATAAAAGTTGTTTTTAGGATGAGAATTTATCTTTACTATCAAGTAAATGGTAAAAACAGGAAAACAGATGAAAGAGTATCAGGTGAAAAGGTTAAAGAGTATCCATGAGAATAAAGAGTGTCCAACAAGCCAAAGAAATACTGCAAGGGACAGCACAGAGCCTTATTTCAGCACTTACCTCCAGCACATCCACGAAAAAAGGAACAGCACATCGGCAGTTGCCCATTATTCTATCCACGAGACCCTTTGTCTCTTGTTTGTTTGTAAATTATGCTTTAAGTCAGCCTAGATTATTGGCTAAGTTAGTGTAAGATTGTTTTAGATTATTTTGTGTATAAATAAACCCTCAAAGAGAGTGTTGAGGGTGGATTCTATTACTCTGCTGTAACATTGAGATTTTCGGAATAAAAGCTTTTGGAGAAGTTTACTTGTGGCTTGCTGGATGACGATTTGAAAGCACTGGACTTGTTGCAGGATTCATGTGTTGGATTACAGTTCAATAAGTGTTTCTACCTTTTGTCTGAAATTTTATATTAGTTTTTAATACCATCATATCCATTTCTGAATAATTTACATAAAGGATTGAAACATAATTTGCTTAATTGTACTCTGTTTTCAAATGTGATTGTTCTTAATGTTTTCTTCTAAATTAGCTATAAGCATGAATTCTTAAATGCTCCTGCTTTGCTAATTTAAACATTATTGATTACTATAATAAAGAATCCTTCATTGCTCTTTGTTTGTAGTCATTTCACTTCTTTCTTCTGAACATGGTGAAAGATTCTTAGTTGCCTTTGTGTAAGATCATCACATCTTTAAGATTAAAGTTGTTCTCTGTCTGCCTCTTTTGTAATACCATCTGTGTTTGGATAGAAATCGTCAAAGCCTGTAGCTCCAGCCCAATGTGATGAAAACTCTCCTTGCCTTAGTTTGTGGTTCCACATTTACAAATCTGACTTTGATCTATAACAACCTGGGTATTAAGTAAAGATAAATCATAAAGAGAGAGCCCTCTCTGGATGCAGATTGGCTAGATTCTGCATCTAAAAAGTTGGTTTGTGGTTACCTCGGGTATACTTTCCTCTTACACAACTTCTAGGAAAACCTGAGTGATAACAGGACCAAGGTTATGGTTTTGATATTATATAATTAAAACAAGGCAAATAAAAAATCATATGGTGTCAAAATCATAGGAGATAGTGGAGCAGAACTATGTGAAATCGTTGCAAGTGGGCGCACATTCGATGGCCCAAGGTTACATTGCAAATTTACACCAAGGCGCAAACCCATATGGTTTCCAAACCATAATTTATGCCGAGTTTTTCAATGTTGGAATGGATATATGAGAGCGAAACAGCATAACTAACCCACCATGGCATTGTGACATTTATGGTCAAAAGAGGGCACGGTTGACGGTCAAACAACTTACGTTGAAACACACGTTTTCAAAACCATGTGAGGTGGCGAGCGGAACCATATAAAAACATTGCATGGAGACACACGTTCGATGGCAGGTTTTCAATCCATAATAAACATTCATGGCATATACATATAGTGGCCAAATTTGTGTTTAAAACCTGGAGCCAAACATCGTAATAAACCTATAATAGCATGCAAGCATGGCGATGGTGGAGTTTTGAATTGTGGTGAACGTGGCAGTGAATATTATAAATACTATGGCGAAAGGTATGACAATCTGCAACCATGTCTTGACGGTGCAAGAACACATGAGACGGTGCAATGAAGCCACATGGAAATGTGACATGGAGCCCAAGGTTTCGCTGGCAAGTTTTCGACCTATGCTAAAAGGTTTGAAGCAGATATATTTATGGTCCAAAGTCGTGTTTACACGTGGCAGCAAAATATTATAATACGTTGATTAGTCAAACTGCATGGATGAAATTTTCGACGTGTCTATCTGCAAGTCTGCATGGCAACTGTCGTAAACAGACCGTGTGTTTCTGGTAAGTGTATAAGGATATCGTGCTGAAATAGAATTCAAAGGATTTATGCATTACAGACTGTAGTCATGGACCGAAAAGCCAGCAAAAAATCCAATTTCGTAGCCCCAAGGGCGGTATTCCTGGATATAATCACACTTCAAATCTACTACTAATAACCTATGCTGGTCCCATTTAGAAATATGCTATCATTAAATATTCGTTGGAAGCTGAATTTTTGATAATAACACTACTGACCACGTCGAGATGTCTTCACAGAGCTCAATCTTCGATGGTTCCTAAGGCGTTTGTTGTTACTCTGTCCAAAGTGTACTGAAAAAATGGATCACACAGCCCATAGTGCGTTTTCCATTGCAGGCTCATGCAGGAATATCTGTGAAACAACCTCCGAGACAGTGAGGTCACGCGCAGCATTAGCGTGCATGCAAAGACCTCGTGGCATAGGGCCCTAAACAATTTTGTTGCAGGCATACGTGCATGTGTAGAGAATTTCGACTCAGAAGAGCAGAAACCGAGTATAATTACCCTTGCACAATGACAGATCTGGTTTCTCGAGGTGGGATCGAAGTGCACGACCAAAAAATGGTATTTGAAGACTTCATGATCTTGTTGTAATGCAGGTTGGATTGCACACAGATTCAGATGTATCATCTTTTTCATTGTAATAGAATATTGATTTGCGAAGGAAAAGAAAAATGATCATTTGAACGAGCACAGTAGAAACTATGGAACATGATTTTCACAGGATGGCGGCCCTTTTGAAATTTATGGTTATCACTAATCCGTCGATGGATCAGCGTTAGAAGAGCAAGGGGTTGAAAAACCAGCAGTCGCGGAGGCTTATCAATTACATCGTTAAACATCCTGCATTCATTATTGCAACAATAAATAGCGTTGCTGCAACCATGAGGGGAAGAATTCTCCGATTGAAGATGACAAGTATTGCTCCTCTAATGAATCGGAAAATCGATGAGCATGAAGACCTACAGTGAACACTGAGAACGTGAATGAAGAAGCTCGTGCTTATCAAGTAATTTAATCCAAGACTTGAAGAGAACCTTGTGTGTGGGAAAGATGATGATCTGGACAGAGAAAGGGCACAGAGAAAGCTTACCCTAGCCATTCTCTCTGACGATTCAGTAGTTGACCACACAGGGGTCTAAGGTATTATTTTCATTCTTACAATTGATTAAAATTCCCTTAGCATTATTATTATTCCATCATGAAGACATGTGACCTATGTTATTTTATTGCAAGAAGAACCTCTCTGTTTGTACACAAGAGCCAAGGTTTTCCCCAGCAAACAAGGGGAAATTTTCAGAACAAGTAGATGCTGGTGAAACTCCAAAGAACTCACTGATCTACACAAGGTCACAGGTCACATATCTACCTAGGTCACAAGTCGCGGATGGTACAGGGTCGCAAATCCCAGGAGGTCGCAGGTCGCATGTCTGCCGAGGTCGCGAAGTCGCAAATCTCGGGAGGTCGCATGTAAGAGATCTGATGAGGTCGCAGGTCGCATGTCTGCCGAGGTCGCGAGGTCGCAAATCCCTGCAGGCTGGAAGGTCGCATTTCTGATTTTTCCCGAAATTTGCGACCCCGCGACCCAGTGACCTAGTCGCAAGGTTGCAAGGTCGCATTTCTGATTTTTCCCAAAATTTGAGACCCCGTGACCTAGCGACCTAGTCGCAAGGTCGCAAGGTCGCATTTTCATCTTTTTTAATGATCCGTGACCCCGCGACCCTGCGACCCAGTCGCAAGGTCGCAAGGTCGCACCTTGGCCATTTTCTTACATCCTGCGACCCCACGACCCAGTCAGGTCGCAAGTCACAACAACAGCTCAGGTCGCAGGTCACAGAAAAGACTGGGTCGCAACGCAGCCCAACGGTCAAGAGGGCAGGTTTTGTATTATAAATACTCCTTCGGGAGCTTGTAAAAGGATCTTAGGGTTTGGGACTCGAGCTGAGTACATTGTATTACCAGTAGATTATACATTTAGTGAGGAATATAAGAATTTTGAAAAATCCCTTTGTGGATCTGGTGTTTTTTCATGTATGAGCACTGTTGAGTATTATATTTTCAATTTCTGAACATCTTTAGATTAAGGGAATTGTATCTTTAACTCATATCATAGTTACATAACAGTTTGCTGAGTATGTTAATGGTGGTTGAGTTTATTTCACTTTCTTAGCGAATGTTGATGACTTTGTTTATCTGCGTTTGTGTTATCATTTAAAACCTTTAGGAAGTGAAGGGGTTTTCTCGCCATGAGGAACTGTTTCTTTCATGGTCATAACAGCTTACAAGCATGAACCTAATGAAGTGTTGCTAACAACACTTCCTTCGGTCTTCATGCTTTATTATTTTCTCTTGCTACTCATAGTGTCGTATGTACATTTAATGCATCAATCATATGTCTTGTATCAGTTGATTAGGTGTGTATCCACTGTTTTACAGAGTTTAAGCAAGATCCAAAGCAAAAGAGAAATTAGTGGTAGCCGTACCGACACCCCGGACGGGATCCCTAGTCCAAACGGTTCAAGGTCTAATTGGGACCTTTTATCGGGGAGATCCCCTGCTGTTGGCAGGATATATTTGCCCGTCAACAGAATTGGCGCTACAAGGAGGGCCAGATGAAAATCTGAGCCCTTAGAGCCTGCAGTTAATCTCATATCTGTAATGTCTCGTTCCCAAATCATTCTCCCGAGATTTTTTTCGGAGTTTTATGAGCCTCGATGTCTCATCCCCGATGAACTTATGTATAACTTGTCTCAGTTAAAATTTGATGGTGAAAATGGAGTGTCCATAACCCAACACCTTTTATATTTCTATGACTTTGGTGAGTGCTACGAAATTGAAAATGAAGGTTTGATTTGTTTGCTTTTCTTCCTCACCCTCGAAGGTCGCGCTAAGCAATGGTGCTGCACATTTCCAGAAGCTTCCATCCATTCATTTGAACAACTCGCCAGTGAATTACAACAAGCTTTTCACAGGTACAATTTTCAAAGTGTATTGATAAAGCTAGATGACATCAGAATGGAACCTCAAGAATCCCTAGATGAATTCTCTATCAGATTTGTTCATTATTGTTTTGAGTTCCCTGAAAGGGATGTTGATTGGAAATGTCTAAGTGACCAGTTCAAGTATGTGATTCTCATTTCCCTTGAACAATTTGAGTTAGATCCTAGTGTTCCCTATGATGACCCGCAAGTTACCGACTCTTCAGATTTTGTCCCTAATGATTCTTTGTCCATCTCCCCGAGTCCAGACGACATTCAGGTCTCCAAGGAGAGTGTTGCTATTTGTGATATTCTCACCCCTCCTCCTGAGTTGTCGGGTAGTGGAGTTGTGACCTCGAAAGTCTTGAGCAAGGATAGACACTGGCAAGAGGATAAAGCCTACTGCACTACCTTTGAATCTTTCACGCACCATGTCGAATCAGAGCTTGAAAGCGATAGTGGCTCATGTCCTCTCCCGATTCATGAAACCTACCTCGAGCCCACTCGATGTCTCCCTGGACACAGTCCTAAATATGATTTGCATACCGATTATGAATCGACTCCTATCCCGGATGAAGTTGATTCCCTTACAAGGCCTACTAGATCATCATTTTCTCTAAATGACATGGGTGCGCGTGTTGAAAAGCCTTGTATGGTTAACGCCCCTGCGACTCAATCTGTTCGTTCATTATTCCCTGGTTGGTTTCTCGATCCTACCACACTAGTAATTTCTTCGAGACATTCAAAATTTCCTTATACTGGTATTGGCGACAATCATAAGCACGCAGATGGTGTTTCACAATCACAGTTCAAAATCGATGAATCTTTTAGATCTGATCTTTCTCATTCGGAATCTTTAGACAACCGTAGGAGAAATTTTCTGTCAGGGCAACCTCAAGATGTCCTCTTTATTGATCCATCCCAGTCGGTAACTCCTGGGGAGCCCAACATGATAGGTACCCAACTTGATCAAATCAATGGTTACAACGATCCCTGCTTATTTGAAAACATATTCAATCATACCGCCGAGGACTATGACTCGCACCTCTTTGCCGACCACATCGAGACACCAGAATTCGATGTGTCGCTGCGGGGAAATTCAAGTACCCATCAGAAGATCGAATTGCTTCAGCCTCTGCCGACCATTTCTAAAATGATGATCCCCAGGTACCATACTCCTCCCAATATAACCACGTCGAATTCACCCCACCCTGGCAAATCTAGAGAATCAAACACATCGATTTATCAATCTGTTAGTGTGCAAACATCTCACCGAATTGATACAAAGCCCACTGACATTTTGAAACTCACCACAATCCATGATCACATCCATTCACCTGTTGATCTCGCCAAACCATTGAAGTCAGGAAGCCCCCCACTCGAAGGTCCAAATTTTGTTCAAGGTGGTGAGGAATTGCAGCCTACACTGAAAGTGGATTCGGATCCTCATACCCTTGACCAAACCCAAGAGCAACCCCGAGCTAAGGTTTTCAAAACTAGGGTTTCTGCACTTGTATATGCAAGCATCTATAATTCACCTGACACCTGATTATTTCTTTCACCCCATGGAATCAATCATTCTCACCACCACAATGATGTTACTGGTTGGCTCAACCAACCTTATCCAGTTGATGTGCCTGCAAATAGATGGTGGCTTACCTAGTGCCCATCAGACCTAGAATTGTGCATGAATGAATGTGTGTCATTTATAAATGTTGAGTTTCAAGAGAATAATGTTGTGTATCAGGTTGAGAGTGGGTTTTAGCTTGCACAATATATTCTGGCATGTTCTTTGGTATGTATCCATGATCTTCTTGCCGTTCCACATGCTCTTTAGGTAAGTCTTGCTGTTGGTGCACCATTTGGTATACCGGCTCTGATTGCGAACATTGTCTTTATTTTAGGTCGGGAACTAATGCAGTGGCTGCACTGGAAAGCTGATTTTACATAACCTAACCGCATCATTGGTTAAACTAGGGTTTTAGATGTAGGCTAGTTAGGACCTGTTAATAAAAATTTGTTAGCTCAAAGTTTTTAATTAGGTTACTTGGAAAAGTTTTACTTTATTATTTAAAAGTATGTTTTCTATCTTTGTTTACGATTAATATCTTAGGCATTATCATGTTACAAGTATTTTCCTTTCATTTCCTTTTTAGTTGCTTGTTGCTGCATAAATAATCACTGCTTGTATTGCACCTCTTTTCCACCTACAACTGGTGGATCGTTCTCGCACATGGTGTGCATTGCATCTTGAGCCTCTCCTATTAAATTGTGTCGTACACTCTCTTCCTTATAGCATTTTTGTCATATCGCCTGCCACTTCATGAGCCCTTATTGCAACCCTATCACCTTGCGGTCTTGTTTTGCCCCGATTGCTGAAACAGTAACCCCGCTATTTCACGTGAGGTTGCGGTGGCTATCTCAAGAGGAAAATTTCTCTTAGGACAAGTCATCGAAGTTGCATTCTCAACAAGATTCCTATGAGTCTAAACTTATTTATCCGGGGAGATACGAGCCGGTTGCTTGTGGGAGACCTAATGAGTGTGAATGGCCTATACCCATAACCTAAGCCTTGTACCCGGTGTGGTCTTGTACATCTTAATGATCTATTTTGCACGCTTCGCCTATTTTGGTAAATGGGATGTGAAGGTTCGGCACAAGGGAAAACCCAAATCAGGATATCTTTCAGTTTCTGTAAAACAAGAAACAACCTCTCTTGCTCATAAAATAAGTCGGGATACCTCATCCACCCATGAAAAATAAGTGCCACAAGCACATGAAAATAAGTGATGTAAGCACATGAATGGCTTACATCACTTAATGTATCCCTAAAAAAATCAAACTTCAATCTTCCTAGAGGCTTAGTGAATATATCAACCATATTATCACAAGAATTACAATACTCTATAGAAATCTCTTTAGAATCTACTTTCTCCCTGACAAAATGAAATTGAGTGTCTATGTGCTTAGTGTTTTTGTGGAACACAAGATTGTAAGCCAGTTTGATGGAACTTTGATTGTCGCAATTGATGATCGTAGCCTCTGTCTGTTCTTCCCCTGCATCTTGGAGAAGTCTACGCAACCAAACTGCCTCACATGTTGCTTCACACATGGCTTGATATTCTGCTTCTGCTGAGGATAAAGCAACCGTATGCTGCTTCGTGCTGCACCAAGAGATGACCCCAGAACCAACGTCGAAGGCGTAACCTGTAATTGATCTTCTGTCGTCTAAATTTCCCGCCCAATCTGAGTCTGTATAACTTGTCAACTTAACATCCAATGAGTCAGAATACAAAATACCAAAGTCTGATGTTCCTTGTAGATACCTTAATACTCCTCTTGCTACACGCCAATGATTGTCATGGGTTTGAGTCATAAATTGACTCAAAACACTCACTGGCTTACATCACCTAATGTATCCCTAAAAAAATCAAACTTCAATCTTCCTAGAGGCTTAGTGAATATATCAACCATATTATCACAAGAATTACAATACTCTATAGAAATCTCTTTAGAATCTACTTTCTCCCTGACAAAATGAAATTGAGTGTCTATGTGCTTAGTGTTTTTGTGGAACACAAGATTGTAAGCCAGTTTGATGGAACTTTGATTGTCGCAATTGATGATCGTAGCCTCTGTCTGTTCTTCCCCTGCATCTTGGAGAAGTCTACGCAACCAAACTGCCTCACATGTTGCTTCACACATGGCTTGATATTCTGCTTCTGCTGAGGATAAAGCAACCGTATGCTGCTTCGTGCTGCACCAAGAGATGACCCCAGAACCAACGTCGAAGGCGTAACCTGTAATTGATCTTCTGTCGTCTAAATTTCCCGCCCAATCTGAGTCTGTATAACTTGTCAACTTAACATCCAATGAGTCAGAATACAAAATACCAAAGTCTGATGTTCCTTGTAGATACCTTAATACTCCTCTTGCTACACGCCAATGATTGTCATGGGTTTGAGTCATAAATTGACTCAAAACACTCACTGCATAAGCTAAATCTGGTCTTGTTGTAGTCAAATAAATAATACTACCAACCAATTGTCTGTACCATGTTGCATCTGCATATTTCGAACTACCATTCATATGAAGTTTGTTGTTCTGTTGTAAAGGTACAATTGCAGCCTTACACTCATCCATTTTGAACCTAGACAACAGACTCTTTTCATACTTACCCTGGGACAAGAAAGTTTGACTTGAATCTCTCCAAACTTCTAGACCTAAACAATATTGCATTTCTCCAAGGTCCTTCATCTCAAATTTCTTTGATAATTGTTGTTTGATTTCTTCAATGAGATTATCTGCACTTCTTGTTATTATCAGATCATCTACATATAAAGAAATCACCACTATCTGTCCTTCATTATTAAACGCGGTATATAAATTGGGATCATTTTTGCTCCATTCATAACCATGCATGAGGAAAAAAGAATCAATTTTTTCCTACCAGGATCTAGGTGCCTGCTTTAAACCATATAAATCTTTCTTTAATCTACATACTAGGTGTTCTTCTCCCTTCTTAACAAACCATTAAGGCTGTATTAAATATACTTCTTCTTTTAAATCACCATTTAAGAAAGAATATTTAACATCTAATTGATGTATTTCTCAATGATGCTTAGTGGCTAAAGCAATAATCATTCTGATGGTATTTAATTTTGCAACAGGGGAAAATGTTTCTTCAAAATCAATACCTTCTATCTGAGAATATCCCTTTGCCATGAACCTTGATTTATGCTTATCAATAGACCCATCTGCTCTAAATTTCAACTTAAATAACCATCTCCAACCTATGGGTTGTTTATCATGAGGAAGCTTTACTAGATCCCAAGTATTTTTCTTAATGATTGATTCATATTACTCATTCATTGCTTTCTTCAATTCAAGACTTTTACTAGATTCATAAAAATTAGAAGGTTCTACAATGTTTAACATACCAGTCATAAGCGCACAATCCCTATTCGAGTTGGTAATTTTTTAGGCCTACTTGATCTTTTGAGTGGTGGGGGTTCAATTATTCTTCTTCTTTCTTCTCTTTGTTTACGGAACTCCACATTATCCTTCTGTTGTTGTACCTGCTACTGTTCCTGTTTTTGTTCCTTCTTTTGTTCCTGTTTCTGACTGATTCTTGTTTCACTATCCTCTTCTGAAAGTAAGGGTACATGCCATTCTTCATTGTTTTGGACAGGATTTCCATCATCAATCTGTTCATGGAATTTTACATCTCTACTGAAAAACACCTTATCAGTAGCAGGGTCAAACAATTTATAAGCCTTATACTCACTGCAGTATCCAATGAAAGTGCATGTAATGGCCTTTCAATCTAACTTCTTCCTATTCTCTTTGGGAACATGTGCAAAATATTTACATCCAAATACTCTAACATGACTTACTGCAGGCTTGAAGCCAAACAATGCTTCAAAAGGATTTTTATACTCAAGAATTTTAGAGGACTCCTATTCTTTAAATACACTGCAGTATTAACAGCTTCTGCCCAAAAAAAATTGGTTAGATTCTTACCTTTCAACATACTGCGAGCACACTCCACCAGTGTTCTGTTTTTCCTCTCAAGAACTCCATTCTGCTGAGGAGTATAAGGTGTTGTAAATTTTTGTTGTATCCCATGCTCGTTGCAGTTTTTGATGAAGACTTCTTTATTGAATTCTCCCCCTTGATCTGATCGAAGAATCCTCATGAAATTTTCTGTTTACTTCTCAATCATGTTTCTAAATTGCTTTAAATACTCAAAAGCATGAATTTTATGTTTAATAAAATATACCCATGTGAATCTTCTATAGTCATCAACAAAGTTTAAAAAATAATAGGCCCCACCTAACGATCTTGTCTCCATCGCGCCACATAAGTCAGTGTGTACAAGTTTGAGTATATCCCTCTGTTTTATATCTTTAATGGCAGGAAATTCATCTCTATGTTGTTTACCGCATGCACATCCTTCACAATCAATATGCAAATTTTTCAAAACAGGAAGACCATCTACCATGTAGTGTCCCTTATTAGTGAGATAGCTTTGATGACACTTAGAGATGGTGATTTTGATACAATATTATGTATGAAAGACTTATGTACATGCTTATATGCTATGACCTGGTTTGGGTCACTTGGTTGTTGTGTGCTTATGATAATATCTATGGTTTCGTGCACAAGGATTGATTTTGGTTAAGAGAATATTAGCGATGTTTTCTCTTTTGGTATCCTATTTTGGACATAGGTGTATGACGTGAATGGTGATTTAGAATTGAGACACAGATCCATGGACGATCATGGTTATGTGGAACATATGGTTAATTATGATTTATGGATGATACATGATTTGTATGATTATATGTGCATAATCTCGTACTAAGAATGATGTGGTAGGGGACTTGGTCATTGCCAATAGGGATGCTCAAGTTATAAATGACTGCGGAAGTCATTTCTCCAAAACCAAAATGACTGTGGAAGTCATGCACAATATTTGGTAAAATTTGAATAAGTTAATTATGAAATTCATTTGATTTATTTGATCAATGAGATTGTGATGTGTGCAGGTCTTGGAAGAAGACATTACCAACGAACCATCAGATGGGTATGAGCTCACAATCAGTACCTTAAGGTGAAACGCAGAGTTTCAAAGAAAAATAGATGAGAAGCCATGGAAATTAGGGCGCAGAGTCCTAAATCCATGAAATATAAAGACGTGGAGTCTTGGATATATGATAAAAGGATTAGGACGCGGAGTCCTAAATCCAAATCCTCAAAACAGGTCTTGAATCACTCTTAATGAAATGTTTGGAGCGCGGAGTCTGAATATTTAAATAAAAAATCAAGGTGTGGAATCTTGGATCTTCAAAGATGAATCTGGTGACCAGGTCCTCAATCTACTAAGAGCTAAGATACCATACAGCTAGAGTCTGAATCCCTCTTATCAGGAAGAAAATACTCATGGCGACACGTAGATGAATTTCCTTAATAATCTGATTCCTAACAATTTTGGAGTGACTTTCTAAAAATAGAAAGTCATGTCTACCATTTCAAGTATGACTTTCCAAAAATAGTAAATCACCTCCAATCAATGGGTAAACAAGTATACTTCAAGGAAAATCACTTAAATAATGATTAATCAATTGTAGTAGTTCAATCTCAACTTAATCCTCAATATTATTAATATTATTAGTATTATCATTATCTTTTATGAGACTATGATATTTTATTTAAAAGGAATTACAAATTAATTTTATCCATTCAATCAATTCACACCTATCTCTTTCATGACTATCATGGCTCTATATAACTCTCTCTATTTTAAATATTACATTGCACTCTCTTTTATGCACTCATCCAAGATAGTATTCTCTTACATTTTAATAAATTATGTCCTTAAGAGTATTCCTCTTACACTCATTAAAGATATGTCATAAAATATTCCTCTTACACTCTCTTCAATGCATATGTTACACTCTCCTTAAATAAGGCATGCATACCTCTCCTTAATGGCATAAGTTACACTCCTCTAAATGGAATACAATGCATGTGTTTTTCAATACTTAGCATTAGCCACGAGAGTACCAAAAGGACGAACAAACTTCATATTAAAGTCTTATACCAAGTGGCTAGTATTAAGCTAAATCGGGCCGAAAAGGGGGAAGGTGGTGAAACACACACATATTAAAAAACCAAGGGATAAACAGCACTAAGCGGTGATAGGCGGAATAATAAATCATCAAATACAAAGTAAAGGGGATGTGGCATTATATGTCAACTCGTATATTGAAAAGGGGCTCGGGTTATGTATGACAGCGTATGGAGTAAGTCCGAAGGGGTCTAGCTTCGGGGAAAGGACGAGACCCTTACCCCCGCGGACTTGCAACACGTGGCATGGTAAGATCTCATGGTGGGAAAATAATGGTAAGGGTGGGCCGCGGGATGCGATCTCGTGGCAACATAAAGATGGGCCCGCGCAGGGAAGAAAGGCAAAGTGTTAGTCCGACAAAGGGAAATTATGTGCCGTAAAGATTGGACTGCATACGTGGATAAAAGGTAAGGTAAGTCCAGTAGGTCAGCTGGTACTAAGACCCGTACTAGTTTTTAACCCGACACGAGGCGCTCACCTACACCTTGATATATCCAATCCCCACGCGCCACGTGTCTCAGTGTCAGTGTCCTTACGACACTTGCCTGCTGTCGTCTTACTTATTCACCTTTTCACCCAAGCTGTTCACCCCAATGGTAACAAACTCCCGTATTTCTCTCTGGTAAATCATCACGAATTAGTTTTCTCTGGCGATCTAAGTGGGAAGAGCTTAGCAGGACATATCCAAATCAACTGTCACGGTTCCCTCGTCGCTTTCCCGAGCATTGTCACCCTTTGTTACGGGTATTCCATTTTTCCAGTTTTCCCCTCTTTTTCCTTTCTCTCTTTTAGAATTGTTGAATGTACGCAGCACGGGAAGAGACGCCCAAGAAAAACGAGACACAAATCCCTAGCCCTGTAAACCCTCCTTTCAATGACATAAAGCTGATTCGGTTGTTCCACGACCTGGCCCTAATGACTCTCTTCTCTTTTCGTTATGTTTTTCTTAACTTTTCAGGAGTGGGACAGTTGTTTCCTCCATTATAACCTTTACTTTTACATCAAACATTGGTCTATGTTCTATTTTGAAATCGGCCCGGGGCCTGTTTACGCATGATGGAAGGACTGTTGCCCCATCATGGAATTTTGTTGTTTTGATAATGACCGATAACAAATTTTGTCATGCGAAGAAGATATTTCCCTGAAATATCTTCTCGCTGGAAGGTAAAAGGGAATCCTATATAAGACAGAGAAAAGAAGAAACAAGGGTTCCAATTCTTGAGAAAATTGATTGTGTAAGGATTTCCTGTGTGTATGTTTTGTGAAGACTCAGATACAAATGTGAAGAGCCCGTCGGGTCTCAATGATAAGGAGCTTCATTTTAATAAGGATTCCGGACTTGGTTTTATGGTAGTGTGTGTCTCTCTCTTGCTCATTGCAATGTTATGTTCAACTCATTTACATTCATGTCTCTAGTGTTACATCCTGGAATGCGAGTGTCCTTTGTTTTTGATATAAATTTATCTCATTGATACTTATATCATTAGCGTCCTGGTACTTTAAATGGCTCAGGAGTAATGCATTGTTCCATTTTCAATTCACATGTATTTCTGCTATGTTAGCTGTTATGAAATGCTATTGACTAGAGTTCTCGGCATGTATGGATTCTTAACTATTTAAGCCCATCCTATGCTATGAAGTTCTTCTTATTACCGTCTTTTAACAGTTGATATCTTCTTCTTGCTGTACATCTCTGCAGTCGTCTTTATATATATACCTTTTCTACCATATATCATGAATCCGGCCCTGGTTATAATGAGCTGTCTTAAAATTATCTGATGCATTAGTATTTGAGTGTAGCATTACGTCTGCCCAGTATTGCTCTTAATACTTCAAATCATCGAGAGTTTTGGTCCCACTCTAGTGTTATTTTCTGTTTCCAAAAAATTGTGTGAGAGCTCTGTCATGTTAAAGTGCCGAAAGCTGTATTTAATCCTCTGCTCTCTACACTTTATAAGATGTCCTAGGCACTGGTCTATAACAACTCTAGGCTGTCTCTAGGAGTTACAACATCTTTTTGGCCCCGTTGCCGGGGAACGAAGTTGAAGAAATTAAAGTCCCTGGGCCTCGACAAAACCCGTCCACTCTTCAGTTAGGTGAGCACGAAGAGTTGAGAGTTGTGCATACCTCACCTTGGCGACTCCACATTCATATTTCAGATAAACATATTTGCAGTCCTGGCTCCCTGTAAGCCACACCTAAGGTCAGATACATCTCAGTCAAGGACACCCTCTGTGTCTGACCCAGAGCGAATCCTACATAGAAGGGGCTGGAGAGAAAGGCCACCAGTTCATACTGATATTCCTGAGTTTTCCCTTGAAAACTTTCCATACCTTCAGTCCTCCTCTTCTCAGGTCGCCCAAATACAAAGCTCTAACCCTATTATAAGAGATACTGGTTATTATTCAGATAGCCCTTATCGAGAAGGTGTCCGTATCAAAGACGAAGCTGAGTCTAGCTATACTCCACATTATTCTTTTCATCCTACCCCTGAAGTTGAAGAGGTCAAAGAGGTCACTGAAGTATCTGTTGTTGACAGCCCTACCTTCTCATCAAGTTCTCAAGCTGCTGTTCACTACATCCCTATCATTATTCATACTCAACTCCCACCACCTCCTCCGCCGCTCACTGCTCAGGCTCTCATTCTACCTCCACCTCCCCCAATGGAAAATATACCTGGCTTCTTACAAAACAGGTACGCCCCTTTACAGCTGCCTGCAGTTCAAAATGATATGCCACAAGACTATTTAAAGATTCTGCCTAGATTCAACGAGGAGAACGGCGTTGATGCCCATAAGCATGTCGAAATCTTCTGCTCCTTCGCAGAGAACTTCAATGTGGAACATTTAGATCTGATTATTATATTGTTCGTACAGTCCGTAGATGGAGAGGCTAGAAAATGGTTTAAAACTCTCGCAGCTAATTCCATCAACACCTGGGAGGCTATGGAAGAGGCTTTCGTGAGAAAATGGGGGGATAGAAAAGATCATGGGGATGTCCTGACCGAGTTTAACACCCTTAAAAAGAAACACAATGAAGGGGTATCAGAGTTCATCAGAAGGTTTAATAAATTGTATTACAGCCTCCCGGCTGAGATGAAGCCCCACCAGACCGCTGCTAAGGTTGTTTTTGTAGCAGCATTTGATTCTGAATTCGGTTTCTCACTGAGAGAGAGAAAGCCTGCCACTCTGGACAATGCACAGACAGATGCATTGGAAATAGAAGCAAACTTTGTCTCAACCGGTAAGTCCAAGGGGAAGCAAGAACATGATACCCGAAGAAGAGGCAAAGAAGAAGTATCTACTTCAAGTCAAGACAGAGACTCAGCAAATGATAAGATCGAAGAGATGAATAAAATGATCAAGAATCTCTCCAGCAAGCTGGTCAAAATAGAGATGGAAGCTAAGAATTCACGCCCAAAGAACTTTCAGAATGCTCCAAACAGAGGATTCAATCCTCAATACAGAAAACCTCCCTTGCAGATACTGCAGAGGGGGCAGAAGGAGCAACAAGACCAAGTACCGCGCCCTTTGTACTTGGAAGGACAAATGGAGGCCTCCCACGAAGACTCCTCCTATGAGCAAGATGAAACATGTCCTGTCTTCTCAGATAATGATGACATAGAGTGCCCTGTGCAAGAAAGTGAGGGAGGGGAACTACAACCTCACTCAGAACTGAAGAATAATGAAGATGCTGAAGAGCCAGAAATCGATGACTATTGTAAACAGTTCGTTGATTTCATGCAAGCCCAGTTTAACAGGAAATATGACCTCAGGTCCTCCAGGAAAAGAACACGCACGCAAGATGAAGAGGAAGATGCACCCCAAAGGTCAGCACCTACACAGAAAGAAGCCAGTACTCAAGAATCTCCGGACAAAGGTAAGAAGCCCTTTAACCAGTCTTTTCAAACTGATAGTCACATACCTTCGTCCTCTCAAGTAGCTGTGCCTCCTGTGAATAAACCTCCAGTTAGAGAAGTTAAGTCTCCCATGCCAAACAAAGAGTCAAAAGAAAAGGAAGTCCCAATAGAGAAGCCTTCATCTTCCTTCAGTTTGAAAAAGGAACTTGAAAAAGTTAAAATACCTGTCCCTCTATCTGAATTGCTGAAGCAGCCTGCCTATCAGTCACAAGTCTCCTCTTTCATTTCTGCTCCCGAGGTCCCACATATTCCAGACAGTCTCAATTTGCAAGAAGAAAGGCCCATGGTAGTGTTCGGCCCCCATGTCGAGGAGTTAGATCCCTCCACCCCTCCTTTTTACGTATCCTTGGTAATCCATGATCTACTATTGCATAATTGCATGTTAGACTCAGGAGCGTCCCACAACCTGATGCCCCTGTCTGTCATGGAGAAATTGGGGCTCCAAATTACTCGCCCATATAAAGATCTTTACTCTTTTGATTCCAAGAGAGTAAAATGTTTGGGCATGATCAAAGATCTAGCAGTTACCCTGGCTCAGAGCCCGGCCAAGAGTGTGGTAATGGATATCGTAGTGGCTGACATCCCAGCCCGCTTCGGTATGCTATTGTCAAGGTCTTGGGGGACTAGAATTGGAGGATCAATCAAGCTGGATCTGTCATACGCTACCATTCCTGTCTTTGGTGGTCAAGAAAGGAGACTGTATCGAGAGACCAGATTTGTCAAAACAGTCACAAAAGCAGGTGATTCAGTGAATTCCCCAGTTTACAGCAGAGAGGGAGATTTCTCCTGTCTAATGTTGGAGGAAGATCAGGACTGTGCCCATGAACCCTCATTCTGCCAGTTAAAGACCGATCTATCAGTACAGGACCATGAATCTGACATCTGGACACTCCACTTTGATGGAGCAAATTCCAAGGAAGGAAACGGGGCTGGAGTGTTGCTTATTTCACCTATGGGTCAATGGGTCCCCCTGTCCTTCAAATTAGAATATGAGGCCACGAACAATGTGGCTGAATATGAGGCACTCATACTGGGGTTACAAACAGCAAGAAGTATGAAGATACAGAATCTGAAAGTGATGGGAGATTCCGAGCTGGTGGTGAGGCAAGTGAAAAACCAGTGTCAAGCCAAACATCCGAGGTTAAAGGCATACAGAAACGAAGTTTGGGATCTTGTGGAGAATTCCTTTCTGGCATTTAACATTCAGTTTATGCCCAGGGAGCAGAATAGAATGGCAGACTCCTTGGCAGTGGCTGCCAGTACATTCCGCCCACCTCAAAACCCTCTTCTGAGATATGAGATTGAAGTGAGATACCGGCCTTCAATCCCTGACAATGTCAAGCACTGGCAGGTCTTTGAAGATGAGGAGCAGGTGAAGAGGTTTTTAGAGACTGTGGGAGAGTTTTCCAATCTAGAGATTGACAACTGTGAAGAAGAAGAAGTCGGGGATATTCCAGAAGACAAGCTTGAAGAGAAAATAGCCGGTCACAGATTCCTGCAGCTGAAAGGGAATGTCATCCCCCGAGGGCTGGTACCTTTGGAGAGATTGTTCAATAAAGATGATGTTCCGTTACAACCAAACAAAATGGTGACTGAGGACCAGGTCAAAGATCTCAATCTGGGCACAAAAGAAGATCCAAGGATTGTGAAGCTGTCTAAGAAAGTCCCGGATGAATACAAACCATTATACCAAAAGTTGTTCCAAACCTACAAGGATGTATTTGCCTAGTCGTACCAAGATTTGAAAACCTTTGATGTCAGTGTGATGCAACATAAAATCCCACTAAAAGGGGATGCCAAACCCCATAAGCAAAAGCTCCGACAGATTAATCCCCTGTTGCTACCTTCGATTGAGCAAGAAATTAAAAAGTTATTGAAGGCTAAAATTATAGTGCCACTAAGGTATTCTGAATGGGTGGCCAATTTAGTCCCAGTACGCAAGAAGAATGGTGAAATCAGGTTGTGTGTGGATTTCAGAAACCTGAATAGGGCATCTCTAAAAGATAACTACCCACTACCGAAGATGGATCATATTCTGCAGAAGGTGGTAGGAGCCTCTAGAATGTCTATGATGGATGGGTTCTCGGGCTATAACCAAGTATCTGTGTTCCCAGAGGACCAGAAAAAGACAGCCTTCACCACACCCTGGGGGACATTTATGTATGCCAGGATGCCATTCGGGCTGATCAATGCAGGGGCCACGTTTCAGAGAGCGATGGACATAACCTTTGTTAAAGAACAGGACAAGTTCCTGGTGGTGTACCTGGATGATATAACAGTCTTTTCAAAGGACGACGTCGAGCACGTTCAGCATTTGCAGAAGACATTTGAGAAATGCAGGAGGTATGGACTCTCTCTTAATCCTCAGAAATCTTTCTTTGCATTAGAAGAGGGAAAACTCCTAGGACATATAGTAACTAAAGATGGGGTCAAAATCGATCCTAAAAGGGTGGAAGCTATAAACGGGATATCCCTCCCCAGAAACAAGAAAGAAGTACAGGTATTCCTTGGGCGTATAAATTTTCTCAGAAGATTCATTCCCAACTATGCCGAAATAGTTAGACACATCACAGATATGTTAAAGAAGGATAATGAGGTGAAATGGGCACCAGAATCAAGGCAGGCCTTTGCCAGGATCAAGACTGCGTTTGCTGAGGCTCCAGTGCTAGCAAAGCCTGACTTTACTGAACCTTTCATAATTTTCTCTTTTGCATCACCTCATACGGTGGCAGGGGTCCTTCTACAGAAGAACGTGGATGGGTATGAGCAACCGATTGCGTTCTTTAGTCAAGTTCTTTGTGATGCTGAGCTAAAATACAACATACTGGAGAAGTAGGCTTATGCACTGGTAAAGTCCTTAAAGGCATTTCGCATGTACATTCTGCAGTCCCACATTACTGCTTTTGTACCCACAGCAGCAGTTAAGGACATCCTCGTTCAGGGAGACAGTGAAGGCAGAAGAGGTAAGTGGATCGCGAAGATACAAGAATATGATCTGGATATCAGACCCACCAAACTGATTAAAGGACAGGGACTAGCAAAGATTCTGTCAGAGTCAAACTACCAAGCTTTGGGTATTCACTTATCCATGATCGCAAATGAGGAGTCTGAGGAACAGACAGGGAGACCAGAGGTAGAAATGGCTACCCAAAAAATACAGATGAAGTATCTCACTAGCCCCTGGTACAAAGAAATTGTTGAGTACCTCCTGACACTCAGTTGCCCACCCAGCTGTGATAAGTCTAAATACAGAGCCTTGAGGCTGAAATCTCAGAAGTATGCTGTAGCTAATGGCCAATTGTATTGGAGAGATCCCTCAGGCATACTGCTGTTATGTCTCATCGAAGAGGAAGTGGGGAACATCATAACCGAATTCCATGAGGGAATTTGTGGAGGGCATTATAACTGGAGGAGCACAGCTCAGAAGATCCTGAAGGCTGGTTTTTATTGGCCCAAATTATTTGGAGATGTTTTTACTTGGGTAAGAGCATGTGACAAGTGCCAGAAGTTTTCTGAAAAACAAAAGCTAGCAGCTCTACCCCTGATTCCTCTACACATTGATGAACCTTTCAAGAAATGGGGGATTGATTTCATAGGTGAGATCCACCCACCCTCCAGCAGGCAACACAAATGGATTCTGACTGCTACAGATTACTTCACGAAGTGGGTAGAGGCCATCCCTGTACGAAATGCCACAGACACGGTCATCATAAAATTCATGGAGGAGAACATTATCTCCAGGTTTGGATGTCCTACGAGAATAATTACAGATAATGCTCAAGCTTTCAAATCTGCTAAAATGGTGAGGTTTTGCCAGCAATACAACATTGCCCTGGGCCACTCCACAGCTTACTACCCACAGGGAAATGGTTTGGCAGAATCATCAAACAAAACACTGGTCAGAGCTCTAAAGAAAACAATAAACGAAAACCAGAGGAACTGGGACTCCCAACTGAAGTTCGCTCTGTGGGCAAACAGGATAACCAGCAAAAGGGCAACAGGAAGATCTTCTTATGAACTAGTATATGGACGAGCAGCTGTATTCCCTATACAGTTAGCTCTACCTGTTGCTCGTTTCATACAAGAGACCCAGGAGGAATCAGATGGTATGAACAGAAGGATCAGCCAGCTGATTGAGCTCGAAGAGACGCGTATCCAGGTGAATCAGAAGCTTGTGGACTACCAGGAAAAGATGAAAGAGTTGTTTGATCAACATACAAAGGATCGAAAGCTGCAGACGGGAGATTTGGTTCTTAGATGGGATGTACGAAGGGCCGATAAGGGTAAGCACGGTAAATTTGACCCCCTTTGGTTCGGCCCCTTCAAGATTGCAGAGCAGGGAGGAAATAATACATTTAAGTTGGAGAATTTACAGGGAGATCTGTTGGAAGCCCCTGTAAACGGGAAATTCCTCAAACCATATTTCCAATTCTGACGTAGGCTGAAAAAGGCCTGACTGTATTATATTGTACATTAGTTGTTGTTTTTCATTTTCTTATCATAGTTTGTGCATGAGTCATGATGATCTGTACAGGGCGTAGCTTCAAGGACCGAAAAGTGTTGTTCAAAGGAGATGTACAGGCGGTCTGCGTAGTTCTCGACACGTCCGGGGACAAACGTGCCGTCCCCAGGTGGAGCCAATGTTGTTCAATACTTAGCATTAGCCACGAGAGTACCAAAAGGACGAACAAACTTCATATTAAAGTCTTATACCAAGTGGCTAGTATTAAGCTAAATCGGGCCGAAAAGGGGGAAGGTGGTGAAACACACACATATTAAAAAACCAAGGGATAAACAGCACTAAGCGGTGATAGGCGGAATAATAAATGAACATCAAATACAAAGTAAAGGGGATGTGGCATTATATGTCAACTCGTATATTGAAAAGGGGCTCGGGTTATGTATGACAGCGTATGGAGTAAGTCCGAAGGGGTCTAGCTTCGGGGAAAGGACGAGACCCTTACCCCCGCGGACTTGCAACACGTGGCATGGTAAGATCTCATGGTGGAAGAATGGTAAGAGGTGGACGCAGGGATGCGAATAGAGTGGCAACAACACAAAGATGGTGCAACGCGAGAAGAAAAGGCAAAGTGTTAGTCGACGAAAGAGGAAATTATGGGTAAAGATTGGACTATGCGATGCGTAAAAAGTGGGTAAGTCAGGCAGAAAAAAATTACTAAGACCGATACTAGTTATTAACCCGACAGAGGCGCTCACCACCTTGATATATCCAATCCCCATGTGTATTGGTGTCGGTGTCCTTACGACACTATCAGTGTCGTCTTCACTTCTTTGTTTCTTAAACTGCTCACCCAATGTTTTAAACTCCTAGTATTTCTCTACGGTAAATAGTCCACGGAGTCATTTCTCTAGGTGAATACAGTGGGCAGAAAAGGCTGGGGTATATCCAAATCACTGTCACGGTTCCCCTCGTCGCTTTCCCGAGCATTGTCACCCTTTGTTCAGGTATTCCATTTTCCCGTTTTCCCCTCTTTTCCTTTCTCTCTTTTCGAAATTGTTGAATGTCTGCCATGGGAAGAGGAACGCCCAAGAAAAACGAACCTGA